>CAUYQG010193327.1:0-16027 GCA_963574415.1 Tarsius wallacei
GAGGACTGGATTAAAAAAATGTGGTACATATACACAATGGAATACTACACAGCCATAAAAAAGAACAAAATCATGAATTTCGCCGCAACCTGGATGGAACTAGAGTCTATAATACTGAGTGACCTCTCACAGAAACAAAGAACTGAGTATCACATGTTCTCACTCATATAGTAGACCTTGATCATCCAATGTATTACCATAAGAAAATAGGACTGACAGTGGTGGGAAACTATGGGGGTGGCGGGGGAGGGAGATGGGATTAATGGTAGTAAATATCTGTCTGGGGATGGGTAGACACCTCTTATCAACAAGGGTGCCTGAACGAAGCATATTTGTATACCTAACTCTTAACTGTACCCCACAATATCATAATAAAAAATATTGAATATTAAAAAAAAGTATAATATGAGGAAAACAGGAATTTTTAAGGTAAAATATGAAGTTGCTAGAAAATTTTTTTCTTATGGTGGATTATTTCAACTGAATTATCATGGCCCAGGTTTTTCATTCATTGGCTTTTGCCATTTGTTTCACTCTTGAAAAAAAAAACCCAATAACTGAGTTTCTAGCCAAAGAAAATTTGATATTCAAGTCTTGAATGATGGTAAAAAAGTTATACATGCATAGAGTAAGTTCTGGCTTCAATATAATTGCTAAAATTGTCAAGTTAATGTCCTGAGATTAAATAATAAAAAATTCAAACCAAAAGAAGGCAGAAAGTGAGCAAAGAGAAATATGTAAAATGTGAAAAATATCATAAGCAAATAGTAAAATGTAGATTAAACATAATATGTCAGTAATTTCAGTAAAATTTAGTCCCATCAAATTTAATGGATTAAATACTATATTAAAATCAAAGATTGTCAGACTGTATTTATCAACAACAGCAAGAAATATATGCTTGTTATTAGATATACATCTAAAAACAGCTAGGAAAATTGTTAAAAATAACAAATGGAGGAATATAAAAAGCTGAAAGCAAACCAAAAAAAAGTTACTGCAGTGATACCAATATCAAAGTGTATTATAAGGCAGATAAACTAGTTTTGATAAAAAGAATATTATTTTCATGGTGATAAAAGGTTCAACTGATGCAAAAGATAGGACAGTTCTGAATACCTTACTATACAGCTTCAATTTTATGAGACAAAATTAACAAAAAATATAAGGAAAAATAGAAAAAAATATGGAATAATTTACAAATTTTGACAACACATTAGTCTGTAAAGAAAGAATTAAAGGCAACCCTCATGGGTCCCTGCTCTGCTCTGGGAGCTTTTCTGTCCTCTCAATAAATCCTGCTTTCTAAAAAAAAAAAAAAGGGATTAAAAATAATATAAACCACAATCTGAACATTTTAAAGAAAAGATGTCCAAGCCAAATCCAGCAAAATATAAAAACAGTAAAGTATTCCAGTCAGGATGAGATTTTTCCAGTAATACTAGGTTCATTCAACACTTAAAAGCCAATCAGTGTGTTTACATTAATAGAATGATAGAATGTTTAAAAGCATGTGATTTTGTTTTATATGCAGAAAAAGAATTAGCCAAACATCAACATTCATTATTTACAAAAGCCTTTATAAAACTGAATTTTAAAAATCCTTCCTTCTATAGTAAAGTGTATCTATAAAAATCCACAGCAAAATACAAAATTATAAAATATTAAAGACTTTCCACTATATTAAGGACTTTCCATCCTATAAATAAAACAGTATATTAATATAATGGAATCAAATAGCAATGAAAACAAACTATGCCTACATAGAACAAAACAAATCAGTTGCACAAAACAATGTTAACTGCAACATTTTATTTAATTAATAAACATTTCAAAAATAGACAATATAATTATATGATGTTAACATTAGGATCTTTGAGGATTTGAAAAAGATCTGAAAGAGAGCTTTGAAAGAAGACATTTGTAATGCATATAGTTGACAAAGTATTGTTATTTAGAATATAGAGATAACTCCTACAAAGTAATTTTTGACCCATGAGCAAATAACCCAATATAAAATAGACAAAAGATATAAACAAGAAAGCCTTTAAAATATAAATGGCCAGAAATCATATGAAAATGTACTTAGTACATTTCTAATCTGGGAAATAACAAACTTTAAAGCGAAATGACATTTTATTCCTACCTTTCAGAATTGCAGTCTTTGATTCTTTTTCACTATGTGTTGGCAATGATAAGAGGAAGTAGAACTTAGAAGATACATAATTTGATACATCAAGCATTTAGTAAAGTTGGAGCTACCTAAAACCCTATGGACCAAGATTTTTATTCCTAACTTAGGGAAGATTACCTTAAGAAAAATTATTATACATGTGCAAAAGAGATGGAGTAGCCTAAATGTTTTTCAAATAAGAGGAGGTGTGGATAATGGTATGTTCATATAATAAAATATTTCAAAAGAGATTAAAAGCATATGTAGATATTTATACATTCATAGCTCATTCTTCAATTTGTGTTTTACTATTTTCATGATTCTCTGATATACGTGTATATGTAATTATACACATATATCTCTATCTCAGAGAAGCTTGAAAATAACAAGAGTAAAACACAAAGTAAAGAATGAACTGTAAATTATTGTACCATTTTACATAACATATGAAAGCACACAACACAATATTAAATATTGTTTATAGATAGACAAATAAGTAATAAAGTATTAAAACCTAGACCAAAAAATAAGCAAAAATGCAAGAATGGGTTTTTTTTTTAATAGGCAAGTGGACATAGTGAAAGAGATGTATAAAGCAGCCTTCAATTTTAAACTTTTACATCTTAAAATAAAAAAATTCTAAAGCAAATATAGCAAAACACTGCATTTGTTAAATAAGGCATATTATTTCAGTTCAATGTTAAGAACTGAATTGTGTCCCCCAAAAAATTCATGTGGAAGCCCTAACACTCAGTATCATGGTCATTGGAGATGGGGCCTTTGGAAGGTATTTTGTTCACATGAAGTCCAGTAGTATGGGGCCCTGATAACGAGAAAGCATGTAGCTCTCTGGCTCTCTGTCAGTCATATAAAGACAAGTGAGAAAGTGGCTATCTGCAATCCAAGAAGAGAGCCCTCACAAGAGCTCAACCATGCTATTACCCTGATTTCAGACTTCCAACCTCCAGAACTCTGAGAAAATAAATTTCTGTTAAGTCACTCAGACTGGCATTTTGTTATGGCAGCCTGAGTTAAGACAGTCATCATTATATTATTCTTAATATATTTCCTTATATTAAAACATTTATCCCCTCCTTTTAAAAAACGTATTTCTAGAAATACCTACATCATATTGACCAAAGCGTATACACAGCAACAGAATATTACAACACTTAAAAGTAAATGAAGGCATTCTTCAAAATTAAATCACCGTATTGTAAAATCCTTGTCTGCCAGGAGAGTATCCTGAGAGCCTTGTGCATACTTGCCACATACTGATGCTTAACGTTTGTGACCTATGAAAAGCACATAAATTAAACAGAAATTATAAAGCTTCCCAGGGACTACAGTCCACAAACCAATGTCCTTCCAAAATCCCATAATAAAAAGATGAGGCTACAATAACAACAGAATATTTGTTTTCAAGTATTTATTGTCTAGAATCAAGTTTTCTAGACCATATTAGTTTAAGTAGCATGGACCTCTTGGTCTGATAAAGCCAGTCTCCTAAAACCCTCTCTATATAATTAACTAACTCTTGCCTCTAAAAGTGTGATTAAGCTTTTTCCCTTGCTTACATTACAATCTTCTTTTTCTAGTCTTCCTTTCCTAGTCCAAATTCTGGATCCTTCCATACTAAGCAGGGGCATAAAATAGCATCCTCTTTGCCTCCTTTTGAGCCGATAGTCTGAAGTCCCTCCTATGTTGTATCAATCTCAAGAGGTACACTTCAATTTCTTCGGGAAAAATCACATTTTGTTTATAATCCTCCATCACATCAAGCTAAGAAGATTCATAAAATTGATTCACTGATAAGTTATTATTATAGAAAACCGCATCTAGATTATGAGCCTGGGTAGAATTTCTAATGATGGAAATATCAGGACAAACCTAAAACAAAAAATGTGGCTTCAAGGAAGAATTGTACTTACGGTCTTTTCAGTTTTGTTTTGTTTTGTTAACATCATATGTGTTTATACTTTCACTAACTTCTCAAAAGTGCTCATTCCTATTGGTCTCCTAAGTACTCCCTTCTGTTGGTAGCATTTGGCTGCATAGTAAAATGAGCAGCTGCCTCAGAGTATTTGCTAAAGCTTCCTTCCTCCAAGGAAGATTAGTGCAAATTTAAGTTTGCATTAATCCCCACCTGAGGCGTGGCGGCCTCTTTTGGATTTTGGCAAATTCAGGTAATTGCAGCAAAATAGTTCTCACTCATTCGCATGATATAGGACTAACGTAGCAACTATATTATTAACCTGTTTTATAATAAATATTGTTTATTTATAGCATTGTACATGTGGTATCCATTAAGTAGCATCTTCAAGAATGAAAGCTACTTACTTGTTAGAGGGAAAGCAACATGTCGAAAATAATTTGGGGTAAAGTAAAAGTACATGACAAATGTTGACAGTCATGAGGATTACTGGAGTTATCAAAAATGCAGATTACTTAAACATTAATGAAAAGAAATAAGAATAGCTCTTTTTTCTGGCTTGCCTGGGATCACTTATGGCAAGATTTCAACATCACTTCACACAACATGACATATGCAAATTTTCCAGTGCAGTTTCAATTACAATGCCATACAAATTTTATTAGTCATTTAATAATGCTGTAGAATAATGGAAAGAGGCAGTGACTGATTTATAAGACAGAAATATTGATTCCATGAGGATTTATTGAATTTAATAATAAAGAAAATTAACATTTTTTATAAGGAGAAAATACCGCCTTCTATGGTTTTGATATTATTGTTTAGTTTATGGTTTACATTTCAATTATTTTTAAAAAGGACTTAAAAAGGTCTAGCCTAAACTTGATGCCAAAAATGTTAATTTTTTTTTAATACAAATGATCAAGAATCATTTGGAAGAGGAGAATCTCAAATACTTTGTTCTCAGGTCAAAAGTAATATCTAATCAAATGTTTTCTGTACATAAAGAGAACTGTTGCTGCCTGGCATCTCATGTGACTTCAGATCCAATACCAGAAATGTTCAATTATTCCTCTCCAAGACCATGCTTACTCAGAACTTGAGCAAGAATTTCCTGTGGGAAATTGATCTGCATAATTCAACCACCTCATTCATAGTGTGGGAGAATGATGGAACTTAAACATGACATCCAAAGTGCTGGAACTACTGGCAAGTAAATACTTGTGAGCTCTGCCCTCACTTGGCCCTTAATGTGATAGAGTATTGTAACACAAATTTCAAAACTGAAAGAAATTTGGAGAAGCCTACTACTGTATATCTGACTATGGAGAGATGGAAAAAGATCTAAAAATAAAAATACCTCAGCTTGGGAACTTTAATTCTCCAGCTTGCCAATTTTCATTCATAAATTATAATAAATTATAATGTAGGAAACACTGCATTTCTATTTTTTATTTAATCAAATGAATTTAAAAACTTAGTGCCCATTCTACAAGACGCAGCCATAGTTATTCTTGGGACTCCCCTGACACAGTGGTACAAAGCTGCTAGTGTTAAGAAATGGGAACTCTATCTGGTCACATGTGGACAGTTGACACTGGCTGCTGGAGGGAAGCCTGAGGTTTCATTGCTCTCAGAAATTCTGGCACTGCTCCCTTTTAGGGACCTTTGAAAACGGTGGGAATCTGAGCACCTACTTCTTTTTCCAAAGGCTTGTGGGACCTACTTTGGGTCACAGAGAAAAAACACCCAAATTTTCTGCTTCTCAGAGGCACACCCTCTCTCCTACCCCCACAGAACCCCAAATGATACCGTCACTGAATTTAAGAGGAGTTTACATCATGCAGCTTCTATTTTCTGCTGCAAAACACCCACCAAGAGAAGAAATGACAAAAGTCAGCTAACTGCTTAGAATGGACAGGGCAATACATAGGGAACACAAAAGCTATTTAATATTGAAACAAAATGCTGACACAGAAATAAGTAAAAAAAAGTGATGAAAAGTTTGCCAGAGAACTTTTCATTTTAATATAACCTGAACTCAAAATACACAGGATATTTTGTCTCGTCCTTTCAAAGCAACCCATTCTAAGAAATCGTGAAGCGAATGATACGATTTATTTCCCAGCCACTTTTGTTTAGTTTCCTTTGAACTCAGACTAAAATTGACTTCACCACTCATGAGACTTTCTCTCTTCAACCTCCCCCAACCAATCATCACTCTTTTGTCTTTTCTGTATTGGCAATCACGCTGCCCAGGCGAGTCCTGAAAATTGGTATATCTTGTATTGACGGACACTCAACGTTTCAGGAATATTTGTTGATGTACTATGGATTCTGTCACTGGCACATTCCTTCCTTCACTTGTCAACCTGTGACACTTCTACTCCTTAGAGACTCAGATCCCGGGTCCTATTGACTCATGTCCTTGTATTGGCATTTAGGGTATGCTAGTTGTCTCACAGCGCTTTATCCAGAACTTTCTCTTGAAAAATCTGCCTGCCTACATTGCAATTTCCCTTCACTCCATTCTGTACAATGGCACATGAATCTCAGACAATGCTGTTTTAGCTCGCTGTGGTCCTACCTCAAAGCATTCATTCTTTCTTTCTCTATCGTCAATAGAATTAAATTCAAGGTATTCAGTTTGACATTTACAATCTGCCAAAATACCGTACAGACCCAACTTTGTTCTTCCACTTTTTCTTCTCACATCTCTTGAAAGAAAAAAACCAAACTCTAATCAATCAAGACAACTTTCATGGTGCCCCCCATGCAACCTACAGATCCTGCCCCCTGCTTCCCTGTTTTTATGGAGATTATTTCTCTAGGAGTTGGTATGTTTTCCTTCTACATCTGGGGAAATCTCTAATATTCTCAAAGTCCTGGTAAGGGCCTGACTTCCAAAGTGCTTCACAATATTTTTTTAATTTTAGAGACCGTGGTTTCTTTTATCCCAAACCTCTCAGCTTTGCTTTTCTGTAATCATTGGTTGTTTCCTTGAATATATACTTGTTTCAGACATATTGTTATTGCTCTTATACTTTCAAAATCATTCACATCATTAATGAAGTTTTACCTCTGTGTCTATTGCCTCCTGAATTAGATTGTGACCTTTGAGTGTGAGGTTGTGGTTCTCTCTAGCCCCCACTCAGAGCTCTGCACAGTCTGTGAAATTCATCTTACCCTGTCGTTGAGATATTAGAAATGGGTTGGGCACAGTGGCTCACACCTGTAGGCCAAGCACTTTGGGAGGCCTAGGCGAGAGTATCAGTGTATAATTTGAGCCCAGGAGTTCAAGACCAACCTGGGCAATATAGCAAGACCTCAACTTTACAAAAAAAGATAAAAATAAACTAGCCAGGCTGCTACACAAATGCCTGTACTCCCAGCTTCTCAGGGTGACTGAGGTGAGAGGACCCCCTGAGTCCAGGAAAGGTTGCCATGAGCTGTGATCATGCCACTGAACTCCAAACTGGGTGACAGAGTGAAACCTTGTCTCAAAAAAGAAAAAAGTAATTAAAGAAAAAATTGGTTTTTTTTCAAAAAAGGATGTCTGAAATGAATGAACAGCCACACCTCAGTCTGGTAATTATTGCAGCAAGTTTGAGGAGGAAAAGGTTTCCAGTGTAAAGTATCATAGAATACATTGTTCTATTCTGTCTAAATATAGTCATCTGATTCCTTTGTAATTTTTACATAGTAATATTTTAAAATATGTTGCACAAATACATATATGTGCTTATATCTATTATGTGTTACAAGTAAAATGGCTAAGTATACATTCTGATTTTACATAGAGTTAGAGAAAGGATACCACATTCCCCCTGGAACAGAGAAAGTAGTAATTTAACTAGTAGAGGGGTATCATTCCTCCAAGAGAAGGGAGAAACAATCCCTCCAACAACTGAAATCCAACCTCACCTTAAAAAAGATGCTGTTTGCATGTAGAATATATTTGAATTATCCATCCCTTGAAATATTAAAACTCAAAAAACTTATTTCTGCTCTCCAGAATGGCACCACTGCACATTTCTGCTCCAGAAGAATTCAAGTGGATATATCTGGCAGCCAAACATAAAAGTGTGGGTGCTGAGTGGCTGGCAGCTGGCCCAGCGTTTAACCCTGCTGTTTTAGAATGTCATAAAATAAGCACAATTTAATCTTTTCAAATCATTTGGTCAGTGGCTGTGATTTCCGCAGAAAATAACTTCAAAGAAGACAGGCACTTTGTTGATGCTTGTTTAAGTGCCTTGAGCGCCAATGTGTTTAAGAATAGGAAGCAAAAACCTCAAAGTTAGTAACAGGTTCTTGGGATTAGATATTAATAAAATATGTAGACTAGTCTTTTAAATTTCCCTGGGGGTAGGGATGTGCTCCAGTTGACATAATTAAGAGATAATATCATCAGATAAAAAGCCAACATAATTGAGTAGGCGTGGCTTGTTACAATATATCAGAAATCGATGTCTAAAATTACAATGCACACTTCTGATCTGGGGGAGACATATTTTTATGACCTAGATCTGAAATGCAGATTGCATCATTTTATTTCAAGATTACTCGGAACAAATTACTTTTTAAGGCTAACATCTACTGTTCGGGAGACTATTATGGTGTTTATTTCAATAATAATGCTGCTCTTATATGGACACAAACTCTACAAAAAGCAGCAGATCTTTCTTGATCAAAGTAGAGAAGACATTTTAGATGAAGAAACCAAACTTGAAGTATCCTAACACAAGGCCTTCTGCTCTCACAAACAAATGCTATCATGGTTGGTAAAACTCTGAGACTTAAGACCTTCACACCTTGTCTTAATGAATAAAAGAAAACACCAAAAATGAATTTGTTTCCAATACATTTATCTGACTCATGTTACACCCATAGAAAGAGTATTTGAGATTCAAATCATTTCTTTTTTCTTTTTCTTTCTTTTTGAATTGGAGTAGTACTCTGTTGCCCAGGCTGGAGCGCAGTGGCACACTCATGGCCACTGCAGCCTCGACCTGCTGGGCTCAGGTGATCCTTCTGCCTCAGCCTTCCAAGTAGCTGGAACTACAGGCACATGCCACCACACCTGGTTTTTTTTTTTTAATTGTAGAGGTGAGGTCTTGCCAAGTTGCCCAGGCAGGTCTCGAACCTGTGGGCTCAGGCGATCCTCTCACCTCAGCCTCCCAAAGTGCTGGGATTATAGGTGTGAGCCACTGTGCCCAGCCCAAGACTCAAATCATTTCTAATTTCAGTCACACAAAGCAATTTACCCCTTCTTTATATTATTATAGATCAACAAAGACAAACCATAGTAGGTTTTTTTTTTGTTTTTTTTTTATTGAGAACTCTAGAGTCATTTTTATTTTATGTTTTAGATTCAAGGGGCAGGTTTGTTACATAGGCATATTGATGGTGAGGCTTGGGCTTCTACTGAGTCTGTCATTTAGGATCATCTTTTTTATCACTTATTTTATTCTTATCTGTTGTGCAAATATTCTATTTTGCCTCCTTTTTAAATATTTTCTATGACACTTTTTAGTTCTCTTATCAGTCCCAGTCTCTTACATAACTCAATTCATTTCTGCAATTTTGCCTTCCTTGATCTCTCTCTTACAAATTCATTGCCAACCACGTTGCTTTCTTCTCTTCCAAAACTAGACTCATGATATGTCCTAATACCACCCTCGCTCTCTTGCTCCTTGAATGTCCACTTGTTAGGCTGTCAATTTCTATCTCTATCTGACTCCAGTCTACTACAAGTAATCCCATAATCAGGTTACTTTCTCAGTTATTTTCCTTGGCTACAAATGATTACTAGGAAAAATATAACAGCCTAACTGTATTAATAAATGCTCTTATAAAATATAACATCAGCTGGAACAGTCGTTTTACTGATTTCCCTTTCACCCAGAAACTGTCTCAGGTGTTTACATTCTTCTCAAATCTATGCAATTCACTCACTGTAAATGATCTCTTCTCTGAAACCACAGAAAAAAAGGTCTGGATCACTCCACCTAGACTAGGAAAGTTTCTCCTAATTAAGGGTGAGAGCATCTGAAACAGGTGGTGAGGGAAACCCCTCCTATAGACAGAGCTCACCTATCGGGAGGGTTATCCTTTACCGCTACATTTCACAGAAACCGCTGATTGGAGCTGCAGTGAATCAACCTTTCATTTTCAGCTGATGTCAACAAAACATGTCATTGAGTGAATGGCTTAGTGGGGGGTCATTCTCCTCCATCAGCTGGTTGGAAGTTTCTCTCAAGGTTGCCATAGGTCTGACTTGGGGAGATCTGCTGGTACTACAACAGCAATAGTTGACGTGGGATCTGGGCCAGGTGTTTGTGCAATTTACTTTTTTTCCCTCTGCCCTTGTTTATGCCTGATTCTGGATGAACTCCTTCCATCTTATAGTGAATTACTGCTGGGTCCACCTGACCATATTACTTAAGTAATCTGAGAGGACTCAGTTCATGATGGCCATCTCCGGCTGCTCTGTCACCTGATGTCACCTGGTCAGAAGCTCAGATCCTACCAGGGAATAGTTGCATACCAGGAGCTGATTCTTTGTAGGTGTGTAGTTCTTTGCAAATATAGTATGAACTTCAGGAATCTATGTTTCAGTTTTTCCACCACATACACCTCTGGTTTCATAGTACAATTCTACATTTTGATTCTCTCATCACAGATACTCCCGGGACCACAGTAGAACATAGCTTAGGTGGCAGGATTGCTTGTACCACATTCTGTAACTGCTGTAGAGCTCTTTCCTGATTTGATTCCCACTAAAAATGGTAGTCTTCCATGTCACCCAGAAATTGTGCTGTGATTTTATTCCTAAGTGCTAAAGATGATGTCTAGAGAATCCAGAAATTTACCAAGTTTTATGTTTATTTCTTAGTTCCTTCCTATTCACATTTTTCTTGCATTCAGTTTAAAGACTGTCAGAATCTTCACCATCCTCAAATGCTGCCCTGGATCAGGGGTATAAAAATACAGGGAGGAAAAGTTGTATTTCTCTATTTATCATTTTCTTCAGTTAAGTTTCACAGTTGTATGAGCAATACCTGTGACTGTCACTAATAGAGATCAGGGATTTTTATATCACATTACGGTTATCACATATATTTTAAACTATTTTTCCATACACTGTTATTTTAATATTGCTATTGAGACCTACCTTTTAGTTCTTCATTTCTATAATTCAATTATAAGTATATATAAATTACTCTATCAAAAATGTATTTAATAAATTTTGATGCAGTATTTCAATGTAATTGCTTTTCTTGGTAATACTATGTATTTCATGAAATGTATTTACAAAAACTTTTCTGACAAGGGGTCCATGAACTTCTACAGAATGCCACAGAGATCTAGTTCACGGCATACAAATATTGAGAACTCCTGCCTTCTCTCTCTCTCTCTCTCTCTCTCTCTCTCTCTCTCTCTCTATCTATCTATCTTTTTCGCTCTCCTTTATAACATTCAGACTTCAGCTTAAATGACAACTCTTTGGAGGCATTCCCTGACTACCCACACAAAAGCAGCTTCCTGGGCACTTTTTACCCTGTTTTTCTTTCATCATACTATTTAAAAAAGCTTCCTATTGCCTTGTTTACATGTTTGTTTCTTGGCTCTGCTTATCATCCTGTATCTGGCTGACATCTCCTTCCTAAATATCCCACTCTAATATTCCAGGCTTTGCCCTTTGGATTTCCTTTTGTAAATGCTACTTCTCCTTAGTCCTTGTTCACTAGTTCTTCTTTCTCCTATAATTTCATTTTTGTTTCTGGACCATTTCACACACCCCCACTGATTTAAACACCATCAAAAGTGCATTACACCCAACCATGTACACAGGTCCAAAATCCATTATCTGTCAACTCCTTCCGTGAAATTCATTGGCATCAAAATGCCACCTAAAATGACAAAGTAGCCTGCATTTATCTTATGTTCCATAAATCTTCATACCTTTTTACCATAAAATTCATATTTTGGCTTATTATATAATGTTGTTGCCCATGTAAAAGACTATATCTTTCAGAGAATATGAGTACCATATTCGTATTCAGAGTCTGAAAAATCATGACATTGGAAAGAGTAAAAATGACAGACCTGTCTAATCCAGCTCTGGAGCACCATCCGATGGTTTTCTGAGCATCCCAGAACTCAAAACGACTGCCTTGCTCTTTCTGTTCATTGCTGCATCTCTGCTGACTTTGCTAAGGATGTCCAGTGCTGTGGCCACGTCACACTGTGTGCCTGTATATGCCTCACTATTCATACCTCTGTGCTGCTGCAATAAATAACTAAATTATCATGTACTGCTCCTGTGGTGCCCACATGTCTCTGAGCCTTCTTTTCTAGCTTAACAAAGCAGATTTAATGAGTGTCATCTGGGGACATTTCTGGATCTGATAATTGTTGTTGAAAATTTCGTATCACACCGAATTACTAAAATGCCCCTGCTAGTATATTTTTTGCTCCTCGATGGGGAGTTCCATGAGTGGAGGAACCAAGTCATATTCCTACATCATACATGGTGCCTGGTTCTTTCTCAATAAATATTTATTGAATGCATTCCTCATCTTTTCCAAATCCGCTTCTATTGCATTCCTTGTTTCTGCCCATTGCACTAACAGGTATCTCGTCACTCAAGCAGGGTTCCTTCATCATCTCTCTCATCTTCCTCTTTAATTTTTGCAACCTTCACTCATTCTTCACTTCTGATAGAGCCTGGCTCCAAGATGCATCTTCAATCTGTCATCTCTTGCCTCCCAGAGGCCTCTTTGATCTGTCCTTTCTTCTCTGTCCCCTATATCGCCACGACGTATTTCATCATCTCTCACCCATTGCTTTGAAACACCCTCCTGTTCCTTACCTGCAAACTCATTTCCTATGTAAACCATTATTGTTCTACATGTGTACTTAATGTTACATGCTAATGTTTTAAGAATTCTAAATGATTTTACAGTACTTGCATAATGTTCAAGATTGTCCTTCACAATAACTATTCTAGCATCAAAACATTGTGTATCCAACCCCAAAGTTTTGTACTTCACAACAATTTATCAAAGAACATATGGTATTTCATACCTCTGTGACTTGACTCTTCTTGCTCTTTCTGAAATATAAACCTCCAAATTGGTCCAATGTCAAGTTCTTATGCAAGTTAAATATTCAGCTTAAATGTTCAATTTTTTTGAAATCTTCTCCAAGCAGAGTTAATTTCTCCCATATCTGTTCAGTATGCTATGCCTATCACATATACTGTACACATTCCCTACAGTACTCATTTATAAAGCTAAAAAACACAACCCAGTGTTTGCCAACATACTTCATTCAACAGATATTTCTTTTTTTAGACTGTCTCTAATGTCCACAAATAAGTTATTAATAGGAAAGAAATGAGTCACAGCACGATCAAATAATTATAATAATAATTCAATAAATTGGTGGTGTAGACTAGAATATAAAGACACAGGGAAGTAATAATGACATATTATTAAGTAAAAAAATCAGATCATAAAACAATTTGCTTAAGACCAAATTTATGATTTAAAGTATATTAGGGCACATAGGTTAACACAAATTATACCTAGGGAGCTGGATTACCAAATATTTAAGGCTTTTTGTTGTTCTTTTATATATTTTGTTAATTTATATTTAGTATAGAAAGCTTTTCGATAAAATAAAATACTTTAAGTTTAGAAACAATTGATGCATAGAAATTTTATGTAAATAAAGATTATTAGGTTGTTAAATAATACCCTTTTCAAACTGGTTAACCTAGTTTAGTAGCTTTACATAGCAATAGCAAATTAAGAGTTTTCTAAGAACAAATCTATTGGAATTATCTCTTGCAGGTAATAACTCTACATTTCTTTTCAATTATTTAGAAACCACAGGTCAATTGATTATTTTATGAAAAGTATTAAATTACCAAATTGATTAAAGAAGCAAATGAGACAATAACTATAAAACCAGTTAAAAAGCTTATTAAAGACCTGTCTTGAAAGGAGGCCTGGCACAATATCATTGGTAAATTGCAGAAATCCTTAAGAACAACAACAGCAAAAATCCTTTGCCGAGGGTTCCGGTAAGAAGGCGACGGCACAGGTGGGACAGTGAGTATCTCGGAAAGTGAATTCCCATAAAGACTTTTGCTTCCCCCCCTCGGCCAGCCACACCAGTCAGAGGCCTGGAAGCCCTGGGTCCCCTGCACTGCCTAGCTACCATGGCCCCCACTGCCGCCGCTCTTCTGCCCCAGGGGACCAGGCCCCTGGCCGTGTGGAGCTACTGGCTACACTGTCTCACCCAGCGCCAAGCTGCGGCTGCCTGTAGAGGCCCTTGGCTACCGCCTTGTGGAGCTCTGGGTTCCCTCGCTGGCTACAGTACTCTGCCCGGCATCCTGCTGCTACCAGACCCCTTCCTGGCTGAAGCGCCCAGCCCAGTCTCAAGCTGCCGCAGCCCATGGAAGCCCTCCACAGCCGTCCCTCGGAGCTATTGACTCCATCCCTGACTGAAGCATGCTGCATGGCCCAAAGCCGCTGTCGGCACCCGCCCCTTGGAGCTCCAGGCCCCCTCCCTGGCTAAAGTGCCCAGCCCCGCTTGAAGCCGCCACCCCCATGGAGACCCTCTGCGCTTGCCCCTGAGAGCTACGTGCTCCATCCCTGACTGCGCCCTACCAGGCACAAAGCCACCACCACCTGTGGAGGCCCTTGGTGCCAGCCCTCGGAGCTCCAGGCCCCCTCCCTGGCTGAAGTGCCCAGCCCCACCTCAAGCCACCACTGCCCACCCAAGGAGGCTCTTGGTGCAAACCCCTCAGAGCTCTAGACCCCCTCCTGGACTGAAGCGCCCCACCCTGCCCAGGGCGCCACCACCCACCGAGCTCTGGGCTCCCTCCCTGGCTATAGCACCCAGTCCCACCCCCAAACCTCATCCGCCCAGGGAGGGCTGTGGCTCCCTCCCTGTGGAGCCCTGGGCTCCCTTGTTGGCTACACCACCCCGCCCCCCAGCCACCCTTACCACCATGCTGACCAGCAACTCCCAGCAGTCTCAGAATCCACCTCCCCTGACTCACCCCTGACCACAGCAGGACCAGAGAACAGCTGGAACTGGAGACCAGGCAAAGACCTGCATTGCCCCATGACCTCCACCCAGCTCTGCACAGCCTCCAGCTTGGGACCTAAGAACAAAGAAAGAAAAGAAAAAGAGGTCCAAGCCACATGTGACACTCCAACCTACAGCACCCAGCAGTCTCGCACTGCATCTACTCCAGATGGATCCAGCTGCATTAGAACCTGAGATTATCTGGAACCTGTGACCAGGCAGAGACCTACAGTGACTCACCCACCCAGCTCTGACCAAACTCTAACTTGGGAGCTAAGACCTCATGTTTGTGCAAAGGAACAGTACATCTTAAGGAGGTTGGTCAGCGTGGGTTCTGTATGATTGTATGTCCTAGTTTGTTGGGGTTTTTTTGTTTGATTGTTTGTTTTCTCTTATTCTTATCTGTCTTCAGGTCTATTTTCATTTATTAATGGGTACCTTTGTCTGTTTTCCCTTTTGCTCTCCTCTATCTCACCTTCTGCTTCCCCCCCACCCCTACCCCTGTTCCATTTCTTTCCCTTTTCTTACATCATTTTACTTTCAGAGAGCAAAGCAGTAGCCCTACTTCATGAACAGATTACAAGGCAGTGGGAAACAGGATCCAGTGTATCTATACACCTGTCAGTGGATACTGGCATCTGCTGACAAATTTTTAAATCACAGCTCCCCCCCCATCTTCTTTAAGTCTGTTGTTCAGGGGTGGTGGGGTTGCTTTTGTTTCTGTTTGCTCAATCTCCTATTCTTCCTTATGTGAATCCTCTGACTTTGTTCGACTCTGAAGCTGGACTGTAGGTTGGGGTTATACCTTTTGCATC
>CAUYQG010193336.1:0-31656 GCA_963574415.1 Tarsius wallacei
CAAAACTCTGTTAATTTCCTTATCAGAAAATTTTAACTAATCAATTCATATCAATCAAATGGCAAAACAGATCAAGGAAAGACTGATTTCATGTATCTGACATCAGAGATGAATTAAACACCTGTAATCACCTAAGTGTTGGCATTGCTGATAAATTTTTGGAATATAAAAAATATAGGTCCTTCAACAAAGTATGAATATTAAGTGTTTGGAACAAGAGTTCCTCACATCTTAGAACCATCATTTGCTTCATCTTGTCCGAAGAGTTTCCATTACAGCCAGGAATGATGCTTTTGAACAAAAGAGCAAAGCAGAGCTTCTTTTATCAAAATGTGCTCAAGAACTGCCTTGGAGTTTGTTTAAATGGCAGATTTATGAGCCTCACCAAGGAAATTGGGATTAAGTAAGCCTCAAGCAGGGTTTGGAAATCTCATCTTTTACCAATTCCTCAGATGATTCTGTACTGTATTCTGAGGAACACTGATCTACAGTCACCATCACACTAATGGAAAAATACTCCTTTAGCCATTTTCTTATTTATTTTTGTCAAAACTGATTAATTGGGACCTTACTTGTGCCAAATGCTGAGTCAGGGATACACTGTTTCTGTTCTCAAGAAGTAGTTCAGAGATGAGTGGAACTTCAAAGTCTGGGAGGTCAATTTAGTTGTTGCTACTTTTTAGCCTGTATCAAATAATCTTCATACAATAGCAAACTAGACTGAGGGCAGACACATGTCTCAATTGTGCCCACAGGATTTTAATTTATGAAGTTGACTGAGTGGTGACACAGAGAGACTCATGCCTTGGAAGAATGATTCATATTTCTTAAATTCTGCAGATAAGGAGCCAGGATATGTATCACAGACGCATGTGAGGAGCACTAGTATTGATCAGTAGGCAGAAAAGGAGAGGGGAGAGTTGAATCCAAAGCCTTTCTTTATGGGGTTTCCTTCCACAGGAAAGACAGGGCAGTAGTCACCTAGAATCAGCTAGTTTGAATAATTCTGGAGAACTTTAGGTTATAGAGGTGGTACCCTTATAGCCCAATGCCTGGTACCTGGCTATCTTAATTTGTCTAATATTAATTGCTATAACAGAATATAACAGAATGCCTGAGGCTGGGCAATTTATAAAGAAAAGAGATCTATTTGGCTCATGATTCTGGTGTATTTGGTGAGAGCCTTATGCATCTTCAACTCATGATGGAAAGTGGAAGGTGGGGAGCAGGTATGTATAGAGATCACATGGCAAGAAAGGAACCCAGACACTTTGTAACAACCTGCTCACATAGAAACTAATACATTCCCTTGAGAGTATCTCTCACCTCCTTAGAAGGGCATTGCTCTATTCATGAG
Source organism: Tarsius wallacei (assembly GCA_963574415.1). Taxonomy (NCBI): domain Eukaryota; kingdom Metazoa; phylum Chordata; class Mammalia; order Primates; family Tarsiidae; genus Tarsius; species Tarsius wallacei. Next base: position 1,358 of record CAUYQG010193336.1, read on the forward strand.
CGATCCACCCCCATGACCCGAACACTTCCCATTTGGCCTACCTCTCAATACTGTCACACTGGGGATCAAATTTCACCATGAGTTATAGCAGGGACAAACCACATTCAAATCATAGCACTGGTATTGAGATGATTTAAGGAAAAAGAAATATTGGCCTGGCGTGACAGAGTTAGGAAAAGGGGGTGGTTGGCTAGCATATGAGAGACATGTGCCCAAATAGCTTGTTTACTATCTTCAGGGATTAGCCCTGAGAGAGGCAGTCTCTTCCTGTAAGACTCTCAACAGTCAAAATATTAAGAATATAGAAAATTTAAAAATATGTTAAATTTAATTGGCTCTGTGATAAACAAATACAGAATCTAAGAAAATATGGAACAATGCATCATTCTCTGATCAAGTTTCTTATATAAAAATAGCCTAAAAAAGAGTAAAAGCAATGTTATTTGGCATAAAACAATTAAATGTAAACACTGTATTACATAACCTGCAATCTACATCCACCATCTAGCATAGCAGTTTTCTAAAATAAATTTAGTAGCTCTGACTTGATTACTTATGCCCGAATCCAATTTTGTGCTTTTCCAAGTGGAAAACTAAAATTGTTGTCTGGTAAGGGAAACTGAGACCACTGGAAAAAAATTAGTCTCTAAATCCTATGAAACAGGTTTTGGCTAATCTAGGCAAAATCTAATAATCCAGGTAGTTTATGAAACGTATTAAGCTATTTTATGTGGGTAAGCTTAATTAAGGCCTTACCTTGGTACCATAGAAAGTATTATTCTCCATTTGGGGTCTGTGGAATCCACAGCACAGATTGTTTTAAGTGATTTTTTAAGGTCACACTGAGAATTAGTTGCAAAACCTAGAGGTGAATTTTGACTTCTGTGTATTCTCCATTAAGAATTTGCAGTGTCATGTCCTTTATATTTTTTCTTGACCATGTTTCCTGGGGGAGGTGGGAATGACTAAGATACATGTCTACGAAAGAATGAATATTGATGATATGTTATATAAGGCTCAATGAAAGTTGTGAATTCACCAGATGCTTGGAAAGTCAGCAGCTTCTCTATTATGCATTTCCTTGGCCCAATCTTGGAGGTTTTCCAAAAAACAGTTGCAGAAGCAAGTGGGAGGACCCTGTATGAGTATATGTGTGTGTGTGTGCGTGCGCGCACGCGTGTGTGTGTGTATGTGTGTGTGTAAACTCTAACTTGTTTAAATGAGAAATGTGTTAGCAACTTTCAAATCTTTCTTAAACTGAGTGATAAGCTTAGATTTTATAGGAAATCAAATTAGAAACTCAGACAAAAAATCCCGGATCCTTACTTCCAAGCAAGCTGCCCTCTAGGCAGTCATTTATACGGGAACCAGGTCCTTACTGCTAAGTTTGCTTAGCAACACATTTTCTTGATGACGGTTCCCAAAGCAGAGGGAAGTGAATGGAGGTTTGATTAACCACAGGCCATAATGGCTATATCAGTTTCTTTTGTAAGTGAAAGATTGTCTTTGCATATTCATAAGGGGGGTGTCTAAGCAGCACCGCTGGAGCTGTCAAGGCCTCTAAGCTGTGTTGGATTAGTAAGTGTATGGGAGGCCTCCCAATGGGTGGCCCTGGGGACATTTTTTCACAATCAAGGAATTCAGATTGTACAGCATTTACTCACTGTAAAAGTTGTTAGGCATAGAAGGAGGTTATAGAATTTATTTTTCCCATAGATCTTTAAGGACAGGACAGAAACTCACTGAATAGGTTGCATTCAATACAATCCTGAAGCTTTTGAAATTAACTATTACTAGGATGGAAGAGCCAAAAGAAACGTAGAAACTGAGAAGCATGAAAGTCAATCCAATTATCTCAGCAGCTGGGGGGTGGGGGCTAGTATATAAATTGAACACTGTGTGGGATTAAGGATAAATTTTGTGTTTTAGGATAATACAGATTTTCCTAATAATATACTACCATTATGAGTTTGGCCATTACGGACCTATCCTGTTAAAATATATTAACACCAGATATCTGAATTAGGAAAACAAATATGAGGCTTGTATTACAGGCCGAGTATCCATTATTTGAAATGCTTGTTACCAGAAATGTTTCAAATTTCTTTTTTTTCAGATTTTGGAATATTTGCATATATAACAACATATCCTGGGATGGCATCAAAGTCTAAACTCGAAGTTCATGTATGTTTCACATACACTTTATACACATAGCCTGAAGATAATTTTATACGATATTTTTAACAATCTTGTGTATGAAACAAAAATTTTGACTGCATTTTGAATGTGACCCATCCATGACATGAAGTCAGGTATGGAATTTTCCACTTGTGGCATCTTGTTGGCATTCAAGAAATTTCAGATTTTGAAACATTGCAGATTTCAGATTTTCAGATTAAAGATGCCCAACCTGTTTTCATAACGGAGTCAGCCAACTGTTAAATATAAAGTTTTCTTCATATATATATATATATATATATATATATATATATATATATTTAAAGTTACTTTTAAATGCATTGTCTCATTTTATCCTCCAAGCAGGTTCAACTAACTGTTAAGGATCTGGGATAAATTATTTGTATCCTGTTTTAGGGAATTATTGACAAGGCTAAGATTAGAATCGGATACTCTTCTCACTAACTTCACATTGCTTCCTTCCAAATGCTTCTAGTCTTGGCATTGTCTAGTTCTACAGTTTTATGAAAGCATCATGATGTCAAAGACTGTTGCTTTCTTGAGACTTGACTTGAGAAAGGCCATCACAGCTACACAGCTACCTGTCTAGTGTAAATCAGAAATGGATTTCAATACCACAGGGTCTGCTCCAGTCTACATTTCACCAAATGTAGGAGCAAGGAACACGTCACAGTTTTCAAGTGATCAATGTGAAGGTAAGAATTAGACTCTTCACAGCAGCTTTAAAACAACTCCTACTCAGGATGCAGATTTAGCTTAGTGAATACACACGTTTGAGTAGTAAAACCTTTTCAGAAAGTTGGTTTTGCCCATGAGCTCCTAGAGACCATTTTTTGATCCCTAAATTCAGCTTACAGGAACCTTTAAACAAATGTATGCTGCATTATTCTCATTATTCAATTATGACAGTCTTTCCCCCAGCATTTTAATTAGCACTCATTTACTGAGAATTAAACTGTCGTTTTAGTTGAACTCAAAGGAGTACCCCAGGGACATGCATTTCACAAGATAATAAAAGCACCATATAATTCTGATGCTTCAACAATTTAGACTGAAGCCACAACAGGGTTTTTCTGTCAGCCATTTCAGATGGAACTTAATCATTGCTGTTTAAGGGGGAAACACAATCATTCTGTACCTGAAAATTTGATGCCTGATCGTGTTGGATCAAGAAAATCTGTTCTTTGATTCCTGCTTGATGCTATTAAACAGAAAAGTCAAAAGAAAAGCATGCCAGTGTTAGACATTTGACTTCCAACCCTGGTTTTGCCACACGACTGCTATGTTTGATAGGTAGTGTAGGCCCTGTTTTCCCACAGGTGCAATGAGAACAGTAGTAACTTGTTATCACAGTGGGCTACGATTGTGACTTCAATTGCTTTGTAGACCTGCCCTTACCTGCTTTGGTCTACCACTTTTTCTTGTCATCTGTAATATAAAATACTTCTTGTCTGAGTATAGCAGGAAACTCCATCAAGACTATGAGATGAAGGACTGTAAAATTTCTCAATGTTACCTCTGAAAAATGCCATTTCCTTTCATTTCTGGGGCTTCAAGATAGTACCAGTGACTTTTTTAAGCCTACTTGAGATACACAAAACCTTGATTGGTTTTATAGACTTTCATGGTTTCTGTTCTGTCAACCAAGTAATTTGCCGTTTTGAAAAGTTTGATACCCTTAGTTAATTTAAATAAGCTTCAAATCACAAGACCACAGAATTGTGGAAGAGAAATGACCTGAGTCATTCAGTAGTCTCCAGTGTCCCCATTCTGAATTGAGAAGACTGAGTGTCAGGGGAATTGTATGACTTTTCCAGGGGCAAATAGCTAAATTTGTGGTACGTGAGAACTAGAGCTCAAGTATTCTGATTACCACATCTCTTTTCTCTGTACCTATGAGGCAACGTATTGTAGCAGAAAGAGCAGAAACTCTGGAATCCAAATGCCTGGGCATGAACTCCAGTGCCACAGCTTCCTACTGAGCAACTTCAGGAAAATTCCTTAACTTTTTTTTTTTGAGACAGTGTCTCACTCTGTTGCCCAGGCTGGAGTGCAGTGGCACGCTCACGGCCACCCCAGCATTGACCTGCTGGGCTCAGACAATCCTTCCACCTCAGCCTTCCAAGTAGCTGAAATTACAGGTGCATGCTACCACAACCGGCTGATTTTTTGATATACTGTAGAGATGAAGTCTCATCAAGTTGCCCAGGCTGGTCTCAAACCCCTGGGTTCAGACAATTCTCTCACCTCGGCCTCTCAAAGTACTGGGATTACAGGCTTGAGCCACCACGCCCAGCCGCCTTAACTTTCATGAGTGTACTTCTTTCAAACCATGTCTAACAAATAGTAAGAGCTCAAAAATACTGTCTGTTCTTATGAGTGTATCTCCGTTTCCCATGAGTCTTCACAGCCACAGCAGTATAGCAAATAGGCATTTGTGTATCATCTGTTTCCCAACCTTTAACTTCTGTTGTGCTGAATACCAACTCTTTGTACTTTGTATGTAAAACTCACAGCAAATATACAAGGTAAGTGATGTCAATCCATCTTTAAGATGTTAAAAAAAAGGACACAGAGAAATAATTTGACCAAGTTTCCATAGCCAACAAGACAGGATTCAAACCTAACTCTCTTTGATAAGAAAATACGGGCAGCTTCTGTCTATTCCATGTTATTATCACTTATAATTCTAATTCTAGGTCTTTCAGATGTTGGCTACTATGTCAAGTTCCATTTTTGATGAGGAGAGAGTGGTGTGCATCCTCCCACAATATGTTTTGGAAGTACATTCTACTGTTTTCTGATGAAATGGCTTAACCTCCAAACCTTTTCACTTTTTGTAATAAAGACTAATCTTTTTTCTGCTTCAGCTTCTCTGAAAGTCAGTTAGATGGAGAAGGAAGTTTAGAAGCCTTATGAGACAGAAAGGTGAAATTCCAATATAAGTGAGAGGGTCTTTTATTTTTTTCTTGAGGCTGTATTTGAGTTTAACAGATAGAAGCAAAGAAAAACCTTCTTTAAAAAATAGGCAAGAACAACTTGATAGAGGAAAAGGTAAGAAAACTCATTTTTTTCTTCTCACAAAATTCTCCAGTAACATTTGCTGTGTGCTCTGATTGATGGTCTGCCTTATTGATGTTCCGTACAGAGAAATATGCTGAAGTCCAGATCTTTAGTTAAATCCTTGTTTCCTTTTAGTTCAAGTGAGCCTCTCACTCTTCTGTGTGATTTCGAATTTTCTTGGCAAAGCTAAGAGAGGGAAAACCCACCCTGAACAGATGAGCATCTATTCTGTTCATATCGATTTGCACAAAGGAGATTCTGCTATGTACTTTGTTGGGATTAAAGAGTCCTGGTGTGGGCCTGCAAGTGTGGAACTACATAGTCTACCAGAAGTCAACCCAAAGCAGGCATTGGCAAGTTATTCTCTTAAACACAGTACAAATAGTAATTGATTCGTTGGCCAGCACACACTTCCTTGTTCTAGGTCCTAAAGAAGCATCAGTGAACAAAATGGCATCTTTGTCTTTAGGATTTTGCATCTTAGGAGAGGAAAGTGGTAAACACATATCAAAGATCAAATAATAAGATAATAATTCTACCATTTATTAAATAATGAGTTGTAGTTTACTAAATGCTTCCTTATGTATTATTTCTCTTAATCCTCACAGGGACCTGCTGTGGTTTCCTAGGTGCTGGAGTGGGAGACACATTCTATCTCATTATCTCTGTCTGTTTAGTCCCACTCACCCTGGGTTGATGCCCTTCCTTGAATCGCCTTCCTCTCCTATCATGAAGCTGAGTCTCCTCTTCTATTGGACCTCTGGGTCATATCCTCTTACCTCTATCGCCACTCTTCCCTAGGTGAGCTCATCCAACACAAGGACACACATACTATTGCTATGATGGTGTTCCCACATTTATATCTTCATCCCTGTCCTATCGTCCAAGCTCCAGATTTATATATTTAAATATGTTACTAACTATAGATGATACCTTTAATTAGATGCTTCATAAGAATCCCAGGATTTAGATTCCAACTTGGAAATCTTGATTTTTCTCCTGCTTCCAAACTCTTTCTCACGGCATGCAGATTTCATCGTCCCTTTTCTTACCCCGAGAGAAAAAAGAGCATCACCACCCTCTCATGGGCTCGGATGAGAAACTTAGGAGTTACCCTTACATTCTGCCTTTTCTTCATTCCCAAAATTCAGTTTATGAGCAAGTCCCATTGATTCTACATCTACAATGCACTGACTGTTTTTCCTCCTCATTTCCTGTTGCCACTATCCCAACCCAAGCCATCTTATCTACTGCCCAGATTGCTGCAATGGCCAACTCACTGAGCTCCCTATTGTCCTTCCCTTTGACCCCCACCCCCTAACAAACCATTCACCAGAGAGCAGTGAGAGTGATCTTTGCAACACAAGGGTAACTATTATATTTATATAAATGTTCCAATTGTTTAAATCTTTTCATGACTTCCAATTCTACTTTGAAAACAGTTAAACTCTTTACCCTGTCCTAAACACTATGTGGGATCTGATTCTCGTGCACCTACTCAACTGTCCAACCTCATTCTATGGTTCTGTTCCCCTTGTCACTATTACTCAGTCCTCCTTGGTTTTGTGATCATTTCTAGAACACTCCACACTCTTTCCCACCTCAGGAACTTTGCACCTGTTGTTTTCTTTGACTCTCTGGCTCTCAGCCTGGCTGCTCCTAATTTTTCATGCTTCATTTAAAATTCAGCCTTCTCAGAGAGGCCTTTCCTGGCAACTTCTGTCCCTCAGTTCTTTTCTATCACCACATCTGGCTGATTCTATTCTTAGAACTTACTTTTGCCTAAAATTACTTATACCTGGAAGTGGGATAGTGCATATATGGATCAGGCCAGTTTCCCAAAATTTATCTGCCTTGGACTTAGACTCTAAGCCATCTGCTAGCCTTCTTGTACCCACAGCTCTCATAATAGCATCTCGTAGAATTTAGTCTTACTTTAATTTCAAACTAATTGATGTATCTAAACCATATAGAGACAAGTTTTCTCTTTGCCAATCAAAACTATTTGCACTGTACTTCAGTTCCAGTGACAGTGGTGTTTAGGGGTGGGTAGGTTTCATATTAAGTGACAAATAGTGTATCTGGTGACAGCCTATGATTGATGCTTTTCATCTAAGTACATTCCAAAGCTATCCATCAGTGATTTTGGTTTAGCTACTGTTTGTGTCTCTCTTCTCTCTCTTTAGTACAATGGAAAGAAAACTCTGTTCGCCCTCATGTAGACACAATAGAAGGACTAATGGAGTTTTTGAACAAGAAAGGCACACTTGCTGCTGCTAAGAGCAATTCATTCTGGTTTTATTGTACAGTGATTTTAAGCCCACCAGAGACAACTTCTCAGGACACACATTTCATATTTCTACTTGCTTTCTTTTCTTGCTCACAATATTGTCATGCTTGCTGGGTGCCTGCTTCAGGATAACCTTTACTGGAGAGAAAATGAATAAGACAACGGAAGAAAGACATGACACTGAAAGAGGCTGGTTGGGTCGGAGTGCAGGAGAGGCCACTATGAACAATCTCTGCTCCCGCCTGCTTTAATTATCTCCCATCTTAGTTCAAGGCTAGCTTCCTGTGGCTGTCATGAGCAGTGACTTCAGCTCATGGTATTTGAGTATATTGAAATTTAACACCACCGACATGGTAATGATGCTCAATACCACACACTAATTAAAGTCAGCCAATGACAGTCACATGAACCCTATGTGAAGGAGATGATGCCTGAGAGGGAAAGCAGCAGCAGCAGGGGGGGAATAAGGGAGAGGGAGAAATCTGAACTCTGTACAAGGAGCAGAATGTCTAAACATTGGCCATTGTCTGATCCCCCATCCTTGTAGCTTTTAGGAGATACTCTTACTCTGGTTTTGCTTCTTTAGAGTGAGGGTGGATGATATGGTTCAGTTGGTAAATGACTAAAAATAAACAGTCAAGAAAGCTTCATTGCAAAGGGAAGGAAACCAAGGCCTGTAATAGAATTCCAGTGAAAAACCCAAGCTTCACCCAGATCATTTCCCACACAGCCACTTAAGGTGCAATGCTCAGCAATGATTAATGAACTGCTAACAAATCTGAACTATCGACAACTACTGGTGAGAGACAGATTTCTGCTGGCTATACTGGCTATACCAAGAAAGTTGTTATATCAACTTGACTGATAGAGGCAAAGTCAGGGTTAATGTCACCTCTGTTAATTCTTTCCACCTCTCTCCACCCTAGATGAACACAATAGAGGGAACCATCCCACTCAGTTCCTTAAGTTGAGCCCCTGGAAGTCATTCTTGATCCTCTCATTCTTTTTCTGCTCACATCCTATCCATCAGAGAGCCTGTCTGTCTACCTGTTGCCATAGCAACCACATTTATCTACTGGCCACCTCTACATCATCTTGGTTCAAGCTGGTGTTCTCTCTCCTGGGCTACTGGACAGGACTCTTGACCAGTTTCCTGCTTCCACTCATGCCTCTCTGTCACTTATCTTTGTAGCAGCAAAACATTATTTTTTGATGTAAATCAAACCATGCCACTCTCCCTGCCTCAAAACTTACAATGCTATTCCACTGCATTTAGAAAAAAATCCAAGTCCCTCACTCTGGCCCATAAGTCTGTGCAAGATTTGGCTCCGGCTAATTTTTTGGACCTCATCTTGTACTTCTCTCTACTTTGCACACCAGCCTTCTCACTTGAATATTCTAAGGTCATTCTCTCCTTAGGACTTTTATACCAGCTGTTCTCTCTGGAATGCTTTTTCCACAGACACCTCCAGGCTGACATATTTTTCAGCATTCAGGACTCAGTCTCAAAAGTCTTTGAGAGACATCCTCTACTGCCTTGCACAGACACTGTCATCCACAGTCATTATCACACTGCTCACCTTTCTTTATGGCACTTACCACTCTGAAATATTATTCTGTTGTTGCTATTTTTTACCCCCGTGGCTAGAATGTAAGGCATACATGAACTAAGACAGTGTCTTCTTACCCATTTTTCCCCCCAGTCTCAGGAACAATGCTGGGTGCGTAGAAAGGGCTCCATAAATACTTGTTGAATCAGTAAGTGAACAAAAAGATGAAGCTCTTCATCATTTGAATCATCACCATAGTAGCTATCACTTTCCATGTGCCAGGTACATTACCTCAGACAATCTTCACAACAGCTAAATGATGACAACATTGCCCCAGCCAATTTACAGATAAGGAACCAAGGCCCAAAAAGATAAGGAAACTACTATAGAGTCAAGGAAGCAAAGGATGAAACTGGTTTGTTTGACTCCAAAGCCCACTTTTCCAACCTCACACTGTGGTTGCGGTGTATGGATAATATAGCTTATGGGACATAGGTCTAAATACATTTATTAATTCTCTTTTCCTTTGTCAGCGATTTATTAAGTACCAATTATGTGCTAGGCACTACATGAGGTGTTGTGAATATTGTAGTGAACAAGATAGAATTCTTGCTTTCATTTATCTTGTACTCCAAGAATTATTAGGCTAATGCTTATGAAATTTATTCTGATTATATTAGCCAGCTAGAGCTGCCATAACAAAGTTCCACAGATGGATGGCATAAATAGCAGAAGTTGATTTTATCACAATTCTGGGGGCTAAAGTCCAAGATCATGGTGCTGGCAGGATTGGATTCTATGAGACTTCTCTCCTTGGCTTGCAGAAGGCTACCTTCTTGCTGTATCCTCACGTGGCCTCTTTCTCTGCACACACATTCTTGTTGTCGCTTCCCTATCTTAGAAGAATACCAGTCTTACTGGATTAAGACCCAACCATTATGACTTCTCTAAACCTTAATTACCTCTTTAGTGGTCCTCTCTTCAAATATAGTCACATTGGGAGTTATGGCTTCAACATATACATTTAGGAATAGGGGATACGATTCAGCCCATACCACTGATCATTTAAAGTATAAATTCTGCAATAAACATCCGAGTGCAGGTATCTTTTTTATAAAGTGATCTGAGTTCTTCAGGGTATATTCCCAGTTCTGTTTATACTGAATGCATGCTGCTCAAAAATTGGTCCAAGAGATAAAGCAAATTAGCCCTTTATGGGACTCCAAAAAGAGGCCAGTGCCCCCCTTAGCATATCTCAGATTATTCTGAGAAAGTGCCATGCTGAATTGTCAAGGAGAAAGCATTCTGAGGTGTGGCTTCATCAGATGCCACAGCCTTAGCATAGATACAGTGGACTGTCCACTGAGATCTCTGAACATCTACGGAAACAATGGGCACTGTCATTATTTGAATGGGAAGAATGTGCTAACTGATGGCTCAATTTTCCCCCTACCAAAATCTACTCTGGAGTCTAGATCCAACTGAAACTCTGTTTGGGCCAATCCTAATAGCCACTTATGGGCTGTGGTCAGCATGAACTGAAATCCACGCTCACAAGCACCATGCTGGACCTCACAGAGGAAGTGAGAGCCCCTCATTTGCAACCTCACTTGGTTGAACACTCTTGGAAATATATGTTTGAGAAAAACCATGCATCATGCCCAACTAATCGCAGAACTTACTGCTCTTCTATACAGGAAAAAGTCCATGATATGGGTCCTAGCAGCATTTTTCTGAGGACTTCAAGAAGAAAGTCTTGGGAAACCCTCCATGACTCAATTTAATGTATGAGTTAATCAGTACATAGAAAACTTGGTGCTTTTATTTTTGAATATGAGTTTAGTTAGTTTACACCTCTCAGTGGCCCACCTGATGCCCTTTATAAGAATTTTCTTATGCTCACCATACTTGTTTGTTATTGAAATTCTAATAATCTCTATCTCTTTTTACCTGATTTCTCAACAAGTAGACTGGCCACCAAACTAGGTTTTATAAGAAATGACCTTGCTTTGTGTTTTACCCAGCTCTGTGATAATATAAATGAACTAAAATACTGCATCCAAAAAAGAATGATACGTTTAGGAGAACACATAGTGAAGGGACTCACTCAATAATGCAAAGTTATTTGAATATTTATTCTATCAAAATTATAAAAGTATTCAAATATATTAAAAACAAGTTGATGAAAAAAAATCACCCCGTGTTCTGTGGTGAGTAAACCAAGTACAACTGACATGAAAGCACTTCCAGCTTAGATTTGTAATAAATACTTATTGTTCTGTATTAGAACTCTTAAACTGGTATGAGATGATTGGCAATATTGAAGTCTATATTACAAACACTTTACCAAAAAAGTAAAGACATTCATTATTTAAAAGAGATATGTTAAGGACACTAGAAATATTAAGTAGGAGTAGATAACAAATGGCTCAACATAGAAAAGGCGTAATTTGAGCTTTCCCTCAAAATGTTTTTTTATTTTTTATTAACCAACCTATTTAAAGCAGATGTATATCATATATATCTCTCTGTATAGATATATAACTATCTCTCTATCTCTCTCTCTATATATATAAAGTCTGGGACCATGAATGGCCTTTATTGAACAAATTAGACATTCGTGTTGTAGAATAACTATAAAAAATAGGACTATAATCACGTTGACAATAAGAACTTAACTGGCTAAGTTACAGGTAAAATTATATAAAATAGGAAGAATCCTGAACTTCAAAGCCAAATATTACCAGGTGTGCTTGGGTAATATGTTGGGCATTTTGAAGACATCATAGTTCTTTCAACATAGAATCATCATTATCTTATCTGTGATATAAAAATAGATAATTAAGCCGGACTCGGTGGCTCAGCCTGTAATCCCATGCCTTGGGAGGCTGAGGTGAGTGGATTGCCTGAGCCCGCGGGTTCGAGACCCACCTGGGCAGGCGAAACCTCATCTCTACAATAAATCAAAAAAATTAGCCGGGCGTGGTAGCACACGCCTGTAGTTCCGGCTACTCGAAAGGCTGAGGTGGAAGGATCGCCGGAGCCCAGCAAGTCGAGGCTGCGGTGGCTGGAAGCGGCCACTGCACTCCAGTCTGGGCGATGGAGTGAGATGCCAACTCAAAAAAAAAAAAAAAAAAAAAAAGATAATTATTATTTGTAACATCTCTTTCCAAATTACATTTGCTGTCAGCACACAACTCTTTCTTGCATATTATGTTTCCATATTCTTAAAACTGCTATTTTGAAAAGTTGAAGAAATCCTTCTCTGAATGAAATAGTCATAACAGTTTCACCCTCCTCCCAGAAAGCACCACAGCATGAAGAATAAAATGCATTGTATTTGCCAAGGATGTACTAAATTTAGCCAGTAGAGAGTCTTGTCTGTAGCCCTCAAGATACGTGTATAAAGTGATGGAAGCACATTATGAATCCAGAGCAACAAAAAGGAAAGACTGTATAAACTGACCTAAAGAGGTGTTAGTGCAATCCACTTTTCTCAAAATATAATTTTTTCCCTCATTTAAATCCTCAAGAGTTGAGAATTTAATCATTTCCTTTTTTTTTTTTTTGCTTTATTTTATTATAAAGATGTGAGGTACAAGTAAGGATTAGGTACATAAGTAGTCTATGTGCAGGTGAAGTTTAAGCCTCCAACTCATTCTCATTTCCCTTGGTTTAGGATCAGGTACCCTTAATGATGTTATGTGCCCCCTCCTTTCCCTAGCAGTGTGCCGCTACTGCTGATCCCTCTGTTGTAGTATTGTGATATGAGTGAGAACATGTGATATTCAGTTCCCTGCTTCTGTGCTAGATCGCTGAGCACAACGGACTTTAAATAGTCTTTTATCTCTTTGGTCTGACCTTTGAGTTCCCATTGCAATTTTTTTCATATGAACTAGACAAAGACCTCTAAGAAAGCTTCTACTAGTTTAAAAGTGTGGTATATATAGTACATAAATAAAGTCTAGATATCTGGGTATTCCTATTACCATTACATATATCCACTGACTCATTTATAAGAAATATGCAATGTGAAATAAATTTCATGCATAAGAAAATTCTTATCAAAGTAATTGAAAAACACATGGGAAATGTGGGCTTCTACCATGGAATGATCACTTCTCTGCAGCCCAACTAAAAAGTAGATAGGACTTTTTTTTTTTTTTTGGAGTTGGAGTCTCATTCCGTTGCCCAGGCTGGAGCGCAGTGGCACACACACCGCCACCCCAGCTTTGACCTGCTAGACTGCAGCGATCCTTCCACCTCAGCCTTCCAAGTAGCCAGAACTACAGGTTCTACGATGCCCGGCTAATTATTTTTATTTTTATTTTTATTTTTATTGTATAGACGAGGTCTAGCCAAGTTGTCCGGGCTGGTCTCGAACCCATGGCCTCAGGCAATTCACGTGTCTCAGCCTCTCAAAGTGCTGGGTGTATCGAGCCTGGCCTAGATAGGACTTTTAAGACTTAATACTCTTGCCATTTTCTTCATAATTATAAAATCCTCCTTTATCCTCACAACCAGCCCTGTTCCAACCCATTTTCCACACCACTGAAGGATCAAAAAGATTTTTACAAGGTTTCTATGAAAATCTGACTGAATCGCACGTCCTTGTATCTAATCCATTAAAGGCTGGTGCAAGTAGTAGCAGTCTGTCTAATAGCTAAAATTCTTGCATGGTTTAGGCTCTTCCTGATTCAGAATCCTCTTAATTCTCCAGCTCCAATTCTCAGAACTGTCAACCACATCTCTTTACTGAAGCTTTCTGACTTATTTTTCTTACCTTAATCTTCCAGGCTTATTATTTCAATGTCTTTGCAAATGATTTTTCCACACTTGAAACACCAACCCTTCTTCCCCTATCTGCCTACTACTTAACTCTTGTTCACTGTTCACACCATTCCTCTGATGGTGTTTGACACCCTCCTTGGTGTTTTTGTAAGATTTTCTGCTTACCACGCCCCTAGTACCTACCATGCTTTACTGTAGTGATGCATTTATTTCTGTCTTTTTCAATAAAATGTAATTTTCCCAAGAGCAGAGATCATATCTTTTCCATTTACATGACTAACTTGTTTAAACTTCATCGGAGGTAGTACTGACTGGTAGCTAAGTGCACAGGCACTGCAGTCAAAGAACCTGGGTTCAGATCCCAGTGCTATCACTTCTTAGCTGTGCGACCTAATGCAAGTTACCTAACCTTTCTACGCCTCAGTGTCCTTACATGTAAAATGAGAATAATAAGCATATTTACCTTATAACACATTGTGATGATCAGGTGAATCAATATGTGTAAATGCTTAGGACATGCCTGGCACTTATATTAATGTGAGTTGTCATTCTGACCTGAGCACATAACTTTTCTGCAAAAATTAATGGCTGATGAAATACCAAATATAATGATTTTTCAATTAACCTCTTTTTATTGTCTTGTCTTCTACCCCTTATTCTTAATAACTGGCCTATTCATTCAGCAAGTATTTATTATATACTCTGATAAAATTGAGGATTATCTTGAAAATACCCACTTCATTTTGTAGAGAGCTTTGAAAAACAATGTATCTGTCAGAAAAATGATAGAATTGGGTAAAAACTCATTCTCCTGGAATGCTCATAATAATGGCCTCCAGTTAAGTTTAAACTGGGAACTCTCTGGGGTCTTTCCAAAGGTGAAGAAAATGATTACAACTTCTGATTGTTTTTTTTTCATTTCCAATTTGTGCGAGCTTTTAAACTCCTTTTAGCATCTCACCTATTATGTAATCAAGATCAAAGGTAATTTTGCAAAGAAAAAAAAGTCAATCTACTGTTAAACTAGTCGTTATAAAACTACCATCTTCTGAAAAAATAAACCACATAAAAGAACTGACCAAGAGAAAAGATTGAAAACCTTACAAGAATAGGTAGAAACATCTATGAAATTAAAACTTGTCTTCAAAAATTCGATTAAAAACAACATTGGACATTATCAAATGCCCATACTGCTTGCTTTAACCTTCTTGCAAATGAATGTGCCGTGCCAGGCTGTCATTTTCTGACTCTGTTTCTCATTGCTTTACCTAATCTTTTCTTCCTGTTTTGTATAGGTTCTCCTCAATCTTGGGCCCTCTTTGCGGGAAAGGTTCTGGTAATACTGATGATGAATGATCTGTATGCTCCATGTGCTGTTAGGGTGTGGAAGTTTTTCTGGAGACGTATAAGAGAAGAACAAAGTTTAAGCATGTCCATCTCCAATTATTTCTTTCTGTGCATCTCTTCTATACTTCCTGGCCTCCTTTTTATCCCACCAATGTCATATGCCCTATGTCCACAGTGACAATAATGTAGGTTTGAGGTTTTCTCTCTGTCTGGTTAACAAGGTCTAGTATAGCATAGGCTGGCTCTAGGCACAGGCAAAGTAGTCTGTAAAGGCAGCAGCTGGGAGCAGACACTTTATTTTGAATTCCACTGTATCTCAGGTGTTCTACTGGATGAACACCTGCTACATGTCTGGCCTTGTGCTAGTTGCTAGGGATGCAAAGATGAAAGACAATACGGGCCTTTCACAGACTAGCTCAGTGACCTTGGGCTAGTTAATACAGTCTTTGAGTCTAAATCTCTTCATATTTAAAGGGAAATGATGCCCATTTTTTAATGTTATAAAGACGAAATGACTGCATGTAGCTCTGGAAAGGGAGACAGAATGAAGATCTTATCAAGACATTTTTCTGGGGAAGCAGGAGGTCATTATTTTGCTAGTACCCGGCTAGCAGCAGTGAGTGACTGTGGGACTCGGAAAGATGAACATCATGGAATTTTATGCCATCTAGTTTTATGGTTTTTCTACTCCAGAGTGTTTGTCATGTCTGCATTTGGGGTATATTCAAGATATAGCCTCCCTTCTCTTTTTCCCTTGCCAAAAAACCTTTAGTTACTTGCATAATGCTCTTGGCATTAAAAATAAAAATCCAAATTCCTTTTCACAGTATGCATGGTCATCTCAGACTTGAATATGACTCAGTTCTGCCAGTTATAGTCACATGGCTGGCCTTGAACTGGCTGCTTAAATTGTCTTTACTCTTGTCCATCTGGTGAAAGAAATAACCACTTCTCAGGGTGACTGTGGAGATTATGTGAGCAAATAAATGCATTAAGCACTTAACTCAGCATTTGGCTCATAATAATAGCTCAATAAATGATCATTTTTAGCAACAAAAATAACAATGTACATATTAACAGCTCTACTATTAGAAGGAAAAAATATACCTCAAAGATTCAATGAAGAAACTGCTTTGCTAGGTTCAAGGAGAGAAATCTAAGTGTCCTTTCAGGGTTGTGGGGTACCGAATATGTGCAAATGAAGCTTTGGAAACACCTAAGTATCCTCGATGAAAGTAGTTGTGAATTTCAAATGAAAGCATAATTTATTGATTTTTTTTAAGATTATGACTCAAATACTTAGTCTTGTATAAAATCGTCCCGCTTTCTGATGTGTGACAAACAATAAAATTTAGTAAAACTCACATCCATTAAGTAATATCTTTATATAAATCTAATCAAAGGCTCCCTGGTAATATGTACTCTGGTATTAGAGAGTGACAGCTTCCAGACCATGCCTGTGCACTTTTAGAAGAGCCTCCTAGAGAATGGGCTTCTTTCTGGAGCTGAATAACCAACAAGGGCTGTATACTGTGAGATCTTTGTAAAGCACTTTGAATTCTAATTACCAACTTGCTAAAGTACTCTCCAGTTGATGCTGTTTTGTCCTGCATTAAATTCTAGTTGCTTATCTTAAACATTTGATTTTGTATGGCTATGATACATTTAAGAGGATTAAGATGACTCCTTGATATAGAAACTATCTAAGCTTCGGTGAAACTACATGGATAAGCAATTCTGCCCTCCTACAAATTAACTTGTCTTTAAAAGTCATCATTATTCTTTGGTTGCATATTTGAATCATTCTTTAAGCACACTGCTACTTGAGGAAGTTGCTGTTGGAAAGTCTCTATCTTCATGGTTAGTAATAAAGAAATCCTGTATTCACTAATTGGTGCTCTTCCAAAAAAGAAGTATCCACAGCCATCGTGTATAATTTGTAAATAAAACACATCATTAAGATGAGCATTCAAAACATCAGCATATTAATCATAAGTTTCCATATGGCATGTACAGTTTGTCTTCATTTTGCATGTTCAAAGTTATTTGATTCTAAACTTGGGCAAGGAATTTATAAACACTAGGTAAATCATTGATTGTGTTAGCACTATTTAGCTATCCTATCCTAAGCTATGAGGCAAAGTATGGTACTGGAATGTTACAAAAGTTGAAGTATTGGTTCTTATCAAAAGATGAGGAAATTAACAGGAAGCTTAAATACTGGCAAATAATTGTAACTTAAGAGTGAGTTAATTATTCTATTTCAAGAGTCAAATCATTTATTAAGCAATAGGAAGCTGTTACAATGATGTCATGTGTTGCTGGACCCAAGCTCAACTAGACCTTTGCATAAATTATGGATTCGGGGCTGGGAGTGGCGGCTCACACCTGTAATCCCAGCATTTTGGGAGGAACAGATGGGAGGATTGCTTGAGCCCAGGAGTTTGAGACCAGCCTAGGTAACATAGTCAGATCTTGTCTCTACCAAAAAAAAAAAAATTAACTAGGAGTAGTGGTGCACACCCGTAGTCTCAGCTTCTTGGGAGGCTAAGGTGGGAAGATCATTTGAGCCCTGGATTTTGAGGCTGCAGTGAGCCATGAGCATGCCACTGTTCTCCTGTCTGGGCAACAGAGTAAGATCCTAACTCAAATAAATAAATGAATAAATAAATAAATAAGCAAATAGGGCCTTCGACTTTCCATTCTTGTTTCTAGACTCAATAAATATAAAGTATGTAGGCAGCAGTTGACAGTCTATGATTCTTGTTTCTTCAGTATCTCTTTTGCACAATGGCATTAGCAAAAACAATAAGAGCTTATGTTCATTGAATACTTATTGTGTGTCAGTAAGTGAAACTCTAAAACGAATATTTTTTTTTTAAAAAGAAAACTGATGTGTAAAAAGGTTTAAAAAGCATGACAAATCCCCAGTGCTGATGAATGGTAGAAGAGGGACTCAGAGCCAGTTGTGGCTGTGGCCAAAGTCCACAACTCTACCTGCTGTGCTATGCTGTGTTTTGTCTATATCAAACTTTTCCTGACCTCTTTCACTGCCCATAAAGCCAATCCAATTCAGAAAAGAGCAAACAGATGGAACATTCTGCATAGTACTGCCACATTATACCCCTGGGCACTCACCTGTAGTTCATCAAATTTAATATACATTGATGTGGAAGTTTTTGTTTTTTAATCTTGCCAAAAGGTTTTCATGCAACTATATCGTGTCTGTCTCATGACTGATGGCAATTTCAAGGTGCCATTGATTCGAACAATGTATCCTAACTTCATTGTGGTTAAAGTTTTAAAAGTTAATGTCTTAAATCAATGTAGTATAATAAATATTGATTAGTGTTGATTGTTGAAGTCCTTTAAATGTAGTCATGGGCCTTACTTGACAATCTGATTTTGATTTACCTGTCACTAACATATTATTCAAGAAAATGATTATTTAATTCTAATAGAGCCTAATCAGCAGTTCAAACCATGTGTCATGTTCATTGACTCAGGTGTGACTACCATTCAAGCAGTCACAATTAGTGTCAGCCACATCCTTTCTCTTTCCAGAATTAAAAAAAAAAAATGTTGACTGTAGAACTTAGTCATTGGTGACAGGTTTCAGGTTGTTTTGGTTGAAAATATTTTGAGTCTTTCAATGTCTGTAGATTACAGAATCTTGAATCAGAAGATATCTTTATGTACCAGCTTGTCCACTTACTCACCCCGGGTAGGAATTCTTGGTGGTAGATCATCAATCTATGATATATGGTAAAACAAATAAATTCTGTTTTATTTTATTGCAAAATAAAAATTCAAAATATTGGGTATAACATTATGTTGCAAAATCTTTACCAAGTATCTTTTTTTTCTTTCTATATGTAGCGGCAACATCAGCAAGTGCCCCACGGTCTAGACTCCTGAGTGAGGATTGGCCCCGGGAGATCACCACTGAGTCCTGATTGCTACAAATTGAGCTGGTGAATAATACTTGCCTATATTTACCTTGTATCCTTGCAACAGAGAATCCTGCTTTGCCCCATCTGGGCTCCCTGAATAGCCGCCTCTTGGGTATCCTTCTGACAAGTTCCCTTTAGTTGTCAATGCAGGCCTGGTTGCTGGAAAGGCTTTACATCTTTGCTGTTAGTGATTTTATTATTCTGACCAACACATTTCTGCAATAACAATAAAGTCCCAATTAAATAATTCTACAGTGCTTTACTTGCCATGAATAATAATTAAATGATTATGAACAATAATGCTAATCGCCACATTTAAAATTTCATTAAGGCCAGACTCGGTGGCTCAGCCTGTAATCCCGTGCTTTGGGAGGCTGAGGTGAGTGGATTGTCTGAGCCCGCGGGTTCAAGACCCGCCCAGGCAAATTGGCGAGACCTCATCTCTACAATAAAAATAAAAAAATTAGCTGGGTGAGGCAGCGCGCGCCTGTAGTTCTGGCTACTTGGAAGGCTGAGGCGGAAAGATCGCGGAGCCCAGCAGGTCAAGGCTACGGTGGCCGGCAGCGGCCATTGCACTCCAGTCTGGGTGACAGAGTGAGACTCCAACTAAAAAAAAAAAAAATTTAGTGCAATGCTAAATGTTTTACACACCTTATGTTATCACTATTACTTAATACATTTTCACAACTTATCCATGATCAGACTACCTGATCTAAATACCAAGTTTTTAACCACAACCTTAACTCACTGAAGAGAAGGAAAGATTATGAAATTTGGCTTAAAGAATTTATAGGACATGTTTATATTCACACAGTAAGCAAATGATCAAATTCAAACTTGTGTTCTAAGTCTTGCTTCTTGGTCCATAGCTCTTTCTAAAATTCAGCATTTGATGGAATATGTGTAATTTTGTAAACATGGTTGACTTGTTTCTAAAGAGTTATTTACATTTAGTTTTTCATACTGAATTATTTCAATATGTCAGAAATTAGACGCTAATAGCTATCTTTGTCCAGTTAGGCTGTTATAACAAAAATACTATAAACGGAGTGGCTTATAAACAACAGAGATTTAAACAAAAACAAAAACAGAAATTTACTTTTCTAAATTCTGGAAGCTGGGAAGTCCAAGATCCAAATGATAGCAGATTTGGTGTCTGGAGAAGACCAACTTCCTTGTTCATAGATGGCCATCTTTTCACTATAAACTCACATAGGAGATGTCTAAAATTGAGCTAAAGATCAGAATCAGAAATAATTGGTCTAAAACCACTGGACCCAATTTCCGCAGTTCCTCTTAATCTAAAGTAGTGATACCAGGTGGCTCAAAAATCACATAACTGTTACTGAACCTTGCAAGTATGGAATTAGAGTGATAAAGTCAATATATTTGAAATTAGAAAAAAATCCATTCCTAAATCAAACCTGTGTCTCTCTGTTAAAGCCATAAACAAAATTTAAGATTTTATTCATGAAAGAAGAAACAAAAGTTGTCTATTTAACCAACATCTCAAGAAAAAGTAAATTATAATTAAAACATATTCTGGTCTTCCTATTTAACTTCTAAGGTAAGAGGAGTTGAATGTGTATAAAATGGGAGTCTGTTACAAAAAAAAACCAAACAGATAAAATTATGATTCACCAGCAAGAAAATTGGGAAATTGCTTCTTCGTTCGATCAGTGCTGTTCCCAAAGAGCAATTGAGAACATGAACACATATTGAGGATATGAGTCAAAGATTGACAGTTCATTAATTGACATTTACAACTTTGCTGACACAATTTTTAGGTTCCCCAGATGACACAATATTTTTCCCCATTAAATGTCCAGAAGGCTTTGGACTTCATGGTATTTTTATTCTTAAAAATATCAGTACTTTCAGCAATCTTTTAAAATATCACAATATTTCCTATGAGAGCACTTATATTTGATTGTGTTGCTTTGTGGGGTATGACCTTTCAAGTCAATTATTCCTCTCTCTTTTCCCAGAGGCAATCTCATCCTGATTTCTATCACCATAAATTTTTTTTTTTGGTTCTAGAACTTTTTATAAATGGAATCATATAGTGTGTACTCCCATTTTTCTGTTTTTAAAATTCTTTTTACTCAACATAAATATATTGAGACTCATTCATACTATTGTGCTTAGCAGTAGTTCATTTCCCTTTATTGTTGACTAGTAGTTTATTGAATGAACATGCTAAAATTTGTTTACTCTTTTTTTTAAAGATCATTTGGATTTTCCCTATTTTTGGACCATTATGAAGAAGAATGTTTTAAAGATATTCTATAAGTGTGTGTTTGTTGGTTGGCTGATTTTTTGTGGGCATATGTTTTTATATCTTTTGGATAAGTCATGTTAGTATTTTCCCTCTTCACTGATTCATTTCAATTAACTATTTTTTGGGAAATGATCCTCAGTTTTTCAAAGCTTGGACTATTTCTATTAAAAATAGAGAATAGACTTTAATAAAATCAGGAGGAGTCAGTGAGAAAAAAATAACTAACAAACTAATATTTCTTAAAATACATATTTTGCTGATCTCCTATTACAAGATTTTAATAAGAAAATTATTGTATTGTTCTTCTTCAAAGGAAACTGATAATCTGATTTTGCTTCCTGTACCAGGTGATGATGCGGATTTTTTGGATCAATCTGGGCTTCAAGAGTGTCAGCTCAATGGGCTGGCCAGCCAAGCCCCGGAGAGGGTCGTGGAGGGGCTGGTAAGCCCAGCACTGGAAGTGTCAGCTCTAATGGGCTGGCAAGTCACGCCCTGAGTGTTGCGATAGTGGGAGGGATGGAAAGCCTAGCCCCCGGGGGTTTTGGCTCTAATGGACTGACAAGCCAAGCCCTGAGAGTGTTGCTGGTTCAGTGAGCTGGCAAGCCTAGCCCCTGGGTGTCTCAGCTTCAGAGTCTCGCCTTCTTCAGGCAGCTCTCCTGGTTCAGTTGGCTCCCTTGCTGGCAAGCCAGCCTCTGGGGTGCATGGCTTTTAGACTCTGACGACCTTCTAGAGCTTTCAGGTTGCAGTTCTTCAGGGTCGAGGTTCCTGTCTCATGCCCAGGAAGAATGAGGGACATGGACAGGTGAAAAGTGAGAAAGCAGGATTTATTGAGGACAGAAAGTTTCCACAGTGGGAGGGGTCCCAAAGGGTTTGCCAATCTGGGGCCAAAAACTTGGTGCTTATATAGCCCTAAGTTCAAACCAATTGGCTAGCACTAGCTGTGAGCTGTTGCTGTTCTGATTGGTTGCTTTTCAATCCCAGCAGTGAGTACCTAAGCTCTAGCTTGAGAGGCTTGCAGGGAGCTTGTTTACCAATGCTGAGCCTGAGAGGCCAGCTGGGAGTTCACTACATTGTTACCAGAGGACCCGCCTGTCTGTCTGCCTAAACTTTTTCTAGCTATCTCCTGTCTCAGTGACATTCAGGGCGCTAAGTTAGAACATTTGCTATGACACTTTTGTTTCCGATGTGAAAATTTGAATATGTGTTAGGAAGAAAGGAAAAAAATAAAATAAAATAATAGAAAAGGAAGAAAGTACTGTTTTTGTGTTTCTGTATAACACATGTTGAGTCCGATATTTTCATATACTTTTTATAATAATAATGGTAATAAAAATCTCCCCAAACCTGGGAGCTTATTTTGTGCCAGGCACTGTGATCCATGCTTTGTAGACACTTCCTCATTAAATTCTTTTAAATTCATAGGATTCATGCGATTTGTCAAAGATCATGCAACTAGTAAGTAGGAGAGCTAGTGCTCAAATCAGTGCTGTTCCAATCCAGATTCTGAGTTCTTCCCTGTATGCTATCCTGACTTCCATTTTTATCACTTATTACAGAACCCCTGCAAAGTAACTATTTCAAAACTCTATTGCTGGTGAAAAACCCTGTTGCTGAAGAGGTTACATGATTCACCGATGGTCTCAGAGTTACTGTTTCTTAGTGACAAAATTCGTAAAGCTAGTTCCTAGAAATGTCTTCCTTATTGCTGATAATGGTGAAAGAAAAATATGAGGGCTTATAATCTGTCTCTTTAACATGCAGATTTGTATATAATACTCCATGAAAACTCCTTTGTTACTGAGCATGAAATGATGGAAAGTGGGAAAAGAAGCTAAAACAGAAAATGTCACTTAGTTATTTAAATTTTTAAATTTTAAAGATGTGGGGTACAACTCAGGATTAGGTATATAAGTGGTCAATGTACAGGTGAAGTTTGGGCCTCCCATTGGTCCTCACTCTGCCTGGTTTACTACTCTGATGTTATACTACAAGAAAAGAAAATGCCATCTTAAAGGGTCTGTGGCAGCTTGAGAGTTATAGCATGGACCTCCCTTCATATCCACTGCCTTCTAAAGCTGCCTACCCCTTAGTGTGACCATATCTGAGCTTAGCAAAGACCAGGAGGGTCATTCTATTGCTCTTAAGAATTTTAAGAAGAGAAATGCTTCCTAATTTCCTCCATGCAAAAGACCCTATTCATGTTAGTCTTGTCAATCAGATTGTGCAACAACAAAAGAACAATTCGCCTCTTGCTAGAGAAGAATGCTAGTGAAGGATTGTAAAAATCCAGGAGGCTTTTGACATGACAGCCTTAGTGATTCTGCTAACCAACAGTGTAATAAACTGAAGCAAGGCAGTGATAATGTCAATCATAAGAAGCAGTTCCCTAAACAGAATGCTGTGTCTGGGCTTCAGAAAATGTTGATTACTTGTGATTTAAAAGGAACTGTTGTCTGACCAAAGGCTGGCATTATGACTAAATGGTTATGAGAAGTAAAAAGTCAGTAACTTGCTTTTTACTGGTAAATACCTTGAATGAATGGCTTGCAAAAAATATTGTTCAGTTGTCACTGACATTTTGATTAATGAAAATTGGTAAGTGGGAGATTTTTTCTAATGATGCTGAGAACTCATTCCCATAGAACCCATATATCTATTCCCTGACACTTTGTAGGCAACTGTCTATGGAGCATCATTCAAGAAGTGCGAAACAGAAGAATGAATTCTGTTTCCAAATTCCTGTACCATCTCTCTTCTCTTGTATTCCACCACACTACGCTATATGCATGTGTGCACACATACACAAGCTTTAATTAAAGAATACCAACAAGACAGATCTGCTCTTGGAACATGTGCAGGTCTCCAGTCTAGCAGATGTTGAGGCTTGGGTTCAAGCCCAAATTTTTACAATGTGTAGAACTTTTGTGCTGCCCCAAGGATAAACAGTTCAAGGAGAAAATTCAAAATTACCTGTGTTCAAATTTAAAAGGATTTTATTTGCCTGAAGTCAACTAATTTTATATTTTCAGTCAGAAGGCTGATGAGGGCACAAAAGGAAAATAAACTGAATAATAGAAAAATTAAGAAGGTTATGTATCTTGTTCACCTTCATTTGAGAATGAAGAGAAAAGGTCTTAAGATATCTGATCTCACTTGAACACAGGTTTAATGTTCTGAATAGAACTTGGTGCAATGATGAAAATGTTCTATGTCTGTCTATCCAATATGTTAGCTACTAGCCTCAAGTAGCCTGGGTCCTTGAGATGTGGCTAGTATAATGAAGGAACTCAATTTTTAATTTTATTTGATTCTTAATTAATTTAAGGATAAATGTAAATAGCCACACATGACTAGTGGCTATCATATTAGACAGCACAAGTATAAACTATGAAGTCTTACATTATTGTCTTTTACAAATGAAGGGACAAATGCTGAAATGTTTATTGACTACTTTAAAAGTATGAGGCTGGTAATTAAAGATAATGTCTTGATACTTAGACCAGAGTTCTTTCCAGGAATTATATGTTACTTACTTTCTAACACGTTGGAAAAGATTATTTGAGCTGACTGAGATTAAAGTTCTATGAGAGTGAGCCTGAGCAGAGAGATTTAGGAGGTAGTTAGGGCCATCATTGACATAAAAGGGATTTGGTAAGGGAAGGTAGAGAGGACAGATGCCAACTCCACTATTGTCACATTGCTGTCTAGTACCTTTGTTTCCGATATGGCCAAATTATAATCTTCTGAGACTTTAAGAAAAACATAAAATGTCAAATACCATTCTCAGAGACCTGTAGTTTTAAAAGTCTCTTGTGGTCATTCTGATGCACAGTCTCATATAGAAGCCACTGGTTGAGACCACCCTTTTAGCGTGGACTTATGGAAGCTAGTGGAGGAGTGAAATGAGTGAAATGATGGAATGAGCTCTAATTAATACATATTTATTGTGTGCCTTCTATATTCTGCTAAAAGGCAATGTGTTGGCATCTAGGGTTCAAATCTCAGCTTTGTTATTTACTAGCTGTACTACTTGAGCAAGCTATTTAAGCTTTTTCTACATCTATAAAATCAGGATAAAATTTTTACTTTTCACATAAAGTCTTTGACAAGATTAAAGAATATTAAAGTACTTACAAAAGTGCCTGGTAGGTGGTCCCTACCATATACATTTTAGATATTACAGCTTTGTGAATGAAACCAACACTTGAACAGAAAATGTCAACATAATATGAAAGACGGTCACAGGGGGTGGCAGAACAGGAGTCATTAGCTCAGCGAGAGTTAATGGAAGGATGAGAGGGACTGGAGAGACAGGAAAGTCATAATTCCTGTATCACCTGCTTGAACAAGACTAAGGTTTTTTGAAAATAAATCATTTCTCCGGACTCCATGGTGTCCAGAATATTTTACTTCCATCCTTACTGTGAAGGAGGCACTGAAGCCAACACAATGGGCTCTGTCCCTGCAGTGGATATGGTGTGGCCCTGCCCTGTCCAGCTCTAACTCAGAGGCTGAGCTTGAGGCCATCTAAAGGTGGGTTGCCCAGGAGTGGGGAAAAATGATCTTTCTTTCCTATCCACATAAAATTTCAAAATCGTTCTACTGTGAGTTTACATCTGTGTAACATCTGACCAAAGCGTATGTGTATGGATATGGTGTGTCTGTGGGAAATTAAAGCCACTGGCATTTCATATTCTGTCATGGTTTTTATGATTATATCCCACTGGGAGAAATGTCATGCTCCACAAATACTCATCAGTGTTCTTATTGAAATGGAAGGGCAGCATATTTATCAAAACACAGCGGCTCTGTCAACTCAGGAATGAGTTAGGCTCATTTGATTACCTTTCACAAAGGCAGGAGCCACATGGATTTTGCTGATCACCCACTATATAGAACAAAACACAGTTCCCGGTGCTCAGTAGACACTAAATAAATATTGTTAAAAGAATGAGTGACCACGTCTTCCTATTACCAAAGATAAACACTACCTGAAATAAGCAGATCCATTGGATCGTTTATGACCAACACTTTTGATACTTCTGTGGCTTTTTATCTTCCTTATTAGAAGTGAGCCTCATATCTTCGGACACATCTGACTTATTTGCTGATGTTTCCCCAGAATTTACAAAAAGAAACTTAGCATATTATAGATGTTCAGTAAATACACATTGAAGGACTGAAGAAGTGAAGAAAGAGATTTCTTCCCTTCTCAGGTTCTCGGGAAATGCAGGCCTGTCTTCCCGCCTATGCATTACAGAATTGAACTTCTTTTAAAATTTTGTTGGGAAAATTATTAGGAGTCACTATGATCAGGTGAAAAACTTCTATAGTGGTCAATTTTGCATTTTAAAAGTAATCAAACTTTCAATAAATTGCTACAGAATATACGTTACTCTATACATTACTGAATCACACAATGGAAAAACAAGTATCATATGTTACACTCCCTTACTGAGCATCCATGTTGTACCTCACACTGCAACAGAGACCACAAAAGAGTGCTGGATGGGTGCCATAAGAATGACCTGGTTCCAAATAGACGCATGACAGATTTGAATTCTAACTCTGTTTATTGAGCTAGGTTTGCTCTGAAATATCATTTCAGGTTTTCCCTACTTTCTCAACCAAATTCATCACTCAGAAACTATTTTTAAGTCCCCTGATATGATGGCATGATTCCAACTGAAAATCAGTGATTTATAGGCATACCTCATTTTACTGCACTTCACAGATAGTGTTTTTTTTTCTTTTTACACAAATTGTAGGTTTGTGGCAACCCTGCATTAAGCAAGTTTATCAACACCATTTTTTCCAACAGCATGTGCCCACTTTGTGTCTCCATGTCACATTTTGATAGCTCTCATAATAATTTAAACATTTTCATTATATACCTGTTATGGTGATCTGTGATCAGCAATCTTTGATGTCACTATTAGAATTTTTTAGGGTACCATGACCACATCCACACAAGACAGAAAACTTAATAAATGTATGTGTTCTGATTACTCTACCAATTGGACATTCCCTGTCTCTCTCCTTCTCCTTAGGCCTCCCAATGAACTGTAACACAGCAACATTGAAGTTAGCTGGTTAATAACCCTATAATGGCAGCTAAGTGTTCAAGGAAAGGAAGAACCCACATCTCTCACTTTAAATGAAAAGCTAAAAATAAATCCCAGCACTTTGGAAGGCAAGAGGATTGCCTGAGCCCATGGGTTTGAGACCAGCCTGAACAACTCTGCGAGACCTCGTCTCTACAATAAATCAAAAAATGACCCAGATGTGATGGTGCGCACTATAATTCCAGCTATTTTGGAAGGCTGAGGCGGAAGGATCTCGCAAGCACAACAGGTCAAGGCTGCAGTGGTCACGAGCATGCCACTGCACTCCAGCCTAGGCAATAGTGAGACTCTAACTCAAAAATAAGTAAGTAAATAAATAAATAAGCTAGAAATAATTAAGCTTAGTAAGGAAGGTATGTCAAAAGCTGAGCAAGGCTGTGAGTAAGGCCTCATACATCAAAGTTTGCCAAGTTGTGAGTACAAAGGAAAAGTTATTGAACAAAATTAAAAGTGCTACTACAGTGAGCACATGAATGATGAGAGAGCAAAATAGCTACAACATTATGTTAAGCCAAAGCTTAATCCAGAGCAAAACCCTACTGCTTCTAATTCTATGAAAGTTGAGAGAAGTGAGGAAGCAGCAGGAGAAAAGTTTGAATTTAGTAGAAGTTGGTTCAGGAGGTTTAAGGAAAGAAGTTGTACCCTTAACATAAAAGTGCAGGTGAAGCAGCAAGTCCTGATGGAAAAGCTGCAGTAAGTTAACAAGAAGTTCCAGCTGAAATAATTGTTGAGTATGGCTACACTAAATAACAGGTTTTCAAAGTAGATAAAATAGCCTCATACTGTATTGAAAGAAGATGTCATCTAGAACTTTCACAGCTAGAGAGACTAAGTCAATTCCTGGCATCAACATTTCAAAGGATAAAGTGACTCTCTTTTTAGGGGTCAATGCAGTTGGTGATTTTAACTTGTAGCCAATGCTTATTTACCATTTTGAAATCCTAGAGCCATTAGGAATAATGCTAAATGTACTCTGCCTGGGCTCTATAAATAGACTGACAAAGCCTGGATGACAACATGTTTGCTTGCGCCATAGTTTACTGAATATTTTAAGCCATTGTTGTTACCAACTGCTTAGAAAACAAAGTCCCTTTCACAATATTACTGCTCATTGGCAATGTACCCAGTTACCCAAGAACACTGATAAAGATGTACAAGGAGATTAATATTGCTTTCATGCCTGTTAATACATCTATTCTGTAGCCTGTGGACCAAGGAGTAATCCCAACTTTCAAGTCTTATTATTAAAGAAATGTATTTTGGACCAGGCACAATAGCTCATGCCTGTAACGGAAGCACTTTTGGAAGCCGAGGCAAGAGGATTGCCTAAGCCCAGGAGTTTGAGACCAACCTGGGTAACATGATGAGACCTTGACTCTACAATTAATAAAAAAATTAGCTGGGTGTGGTGGCTGCACCTGTAGTTCCAGCTACTTGAAAGGCTGAGGCAGAGCCTGAGCCCAGTGGCCGGTGACACCTGAGCCTGAGCCCACTGGCTGGTGACAGTGATCGTGCCACTGCACTCCAGCCTGTGTAACAGAGTGAGACTTCAACTCAAAAAAAAAAAAAAAAAAATTATAAGGCTATAGCTACCATAGATAGTGATTCCCCTAATGAACCTGGGCAAAGTAAATTGAAAACCTGGAAAGGATCCACTATTGTAGATTCCATTAAGAACATTTGTGATTCAGGGGAGGAGGTCAAAATATCAAACAGGAGTTTGGAAAAAGTTTATTTCAATCCTTATGGATGACTTTGAGAGTTTTCAAGACTTTAGTGGAAGAAGTAACTGTGGAGGAGGTGGAAATAACAAGATAATAGGAATTAGAAGTGGAGCTGGAAAAAAAAAGTTGGGTTGGAACAAATGACTGAATTGCTGCAATCTCATGATTAAACTGTAATAGATGAGAAGTTGCTTTCTATGGATGAGCAAAGAAAGTGGTTTCTTGATATGGAATCTACTCCTGGTGAAGATGCTGGGGATATTGTTGAAAGGACAACAAAGGATTCAGAATATTACATAAACTTAGTTGATGAAGCAGTGGCAGAGTTTGAAAGAATTGACTCCAATTTTGAAAGAAGTTCTACTGGGGAGACGGGACATGGTGGCTAATGCCCATAATCCCAGAACTTTGAGAGGGCAAGGTGCAAGGATTGCTTGAACCCAGGAGTTTGAGATCAGCCTAGGCAGCATAGTGAGACCCTGTCTTTACAAAAAAGAAAAAATTACCCAGGTGTGGTGGTGCACAACTGTAGTCCCAGCTACTAGGAAGGCTGAGGCAAGAGGATCACTTGAGCCCAGGAGTTTGAGACTGTAGTGAGCCATGATTGTGCCACTGCACTCCAACCTGGCTGACAGAATGAGGCAGAAAGAAAGAAAGAAAGAAAGAAAGAAAGAGAGAGAGAGAGAAAGAGAGAGAGAGGAAGGAAGGAAGGAAGGAAGGAAGGAAGGAAGAAAGAAAGAAAGAAAGAGAAAGAAAGAAAAAAGAAAGAAAGAGAAAAAGAAAGGAGGACGGGAGCGAAACAAGCAACGCAAGAAAGAAAGGGAGACGACAACACAAAGGAGAGAGAGAAAGAAGGAAATGCAGTTCTACTGTGGGCAAAATGCTATCAAACAGCACTACGTGCTACAAAGAAATGTTTTATAAAAGGAAGACTCAGCTAATGGGCAAACTTTATTCCTTTTTTTTTTTTTTAATG
>CAUYQG010193337.1:0-17976 GCA_963574415.1 Tarsius wallacei
GAAAAGGAGGGGTCAGCATCAGAGCTGGATGGTACAAGCCCTCAGGATGACGAGCTCTTACTCAGGGGAGATGAGAAATAATATCAAAGTCTGAAATGTTCCTCCTAAATAAGTAGAGTCTCAATGAAGACGTAGGAAACCTCCCCTCTCTTTATTCTAGCTGACGATCTGTCTCCCTTTTTTAAATTGCCTATTTTATTTTCCTCTTAATGGCGGTGGGAGTCTGAGTCTTTCCCCACAGAATCTATGCTTTGAAATTAAGATGCGTGGTCTCAAACTCAACTACCCGATATGTGCAAATTAGAGCTAGACCATCGCCACCTGGTGACAAAGCACACTTCTCTTATTTCTGAATAGGATGTTTATATGATGATTAGAATAGTTTTCTTCCAATTAAGTCTTTAAAAATGATTCTGAACAATGTTCTTAAGAGCCAAGTTAGTTTTCAAAGTTACCCAGCAAACAAATAGAACCCGGAGATAGGCAAAAACCAACACCACCTGCAGAGTGTGTGGTCCCCTTTTCCATGGGGACAAGCGTGTGAGACACTGATTCTAGCCCTAGCAGCCTGCTCTGGGAGTCGCTGGTGGCTCCTGGGAATAGGAGACCCTGGGCACCATCGGGAAGCAGGCAAGTGGAGGAAGAGAACAGCCTGGAGGCACACATATCAGGGAAGGAGCAGATCAGCCTTCACGACCCAGGAACAGGGAGGAATCACCACATGCCATCCTTAAAAACCTGACGCTTAGATCAGTAACTCTGAGGAGCTTAAATGGGACATTACATTTCTTTTTAATGAAATTTATATACTCCCATGGTTAAAGGGTTTCCTGAAATCCTTTCTGTGAATTTTAAGTGTCTTGGAAATAATTTCCAGAGACAGTATTTTTTTTAGTGAAAAGGTATTGAGTCTGTGCTTCTATCAAATCTCCCTGTGTTTAAACAGCTAAGTGGAATTACAATGGTCAGTTTAACCCACTTCGTCAACCACTCTCAATGGCATTTCCCGGAGTGGATTTGGCCATATGCTTAATGGGTTTTTACCAGTTTTAAAGAGAAATACAGTGTTATGCATTTGTGTTCAGCTGTAATTATTCTGATGATTAAAAACCCAGCTTGAGAGAGGAGATCCTAATTTGGGTGAGGAATATCAGCGACTCAAGACAGAAGTCAGCCATAAACGGATCGTTCACAATCTAAAAGACGTGAGTGACTCTATTTGGAATCTCATTATTATATATTTTTTTATTTTAAAGATGTGGGGTGACAATTCAGGGTTAGGTATACAAGTGAACATTGTACAGGTAAAGTTTGGTCCCCACTTTGCCTGGTTTGAGATCAGGTACGCTTATTGATGCTATGTCCCCGCCCTCTCCTCCCCCGTCCCCAACCCCAGCAGTATCCTGCTACTGCCAATCCCTTTCTATTAGATAAATACTTATCTTTTTAACTGCTAGGGGTTTTTTTTGTTTGTTTGTTTTAGCTGAAGTCTCACTCCGTCACCCAGGCTGGAATGCAGTAGCACGCTCATGGCCACCCCAGCATCAACCGGATGGACTCAGGCAATCCTTCCACCTCAGCCTTCCAAGTAGCTGGAACTACAGGCGCGCGCTACCATGCCCGGCTAATTTTTTGATTTATTGTAGAGATGAGGTCTCGCCAAGTTGCCCAGGCTGTTCTCAAACTCGTGGGCTCAGGCAATCCCCTCACCTTGGCCTCCCATAGTGCTGGGATTACAGGCTTGAGCCACCGGGCCCAGCCTAAACATTTTTATAGAAATCTTTTTGCTAAGACATATTTAATAACTTGTAATATGCTTACATTTTCAGAGTGTTTTTGCCATGTTTTTACAAGTAAAGCACCAAAACTTGTAATTAAGATTTCTCTTGAAATTAACAGCATCACACACTTGGCTAATCTTTTCCACCTTTCTGCTTTCTCTTTCTTGGCCTCCTTTTGCATTTCCCCTCGCCCTCCAAGCCCCTGTCTGCAGATCCTCCAGGTGGGTCCCCGGGCCTCTGTTCACTGTCCTCCTTCCCTTGAGGATACAAAACGAGAAGCCAGAAACCAGGGTTCTGGTCCCAGCTCTATGACGGATAGGGGACCTGGGACAAGCCTCTTAGCTACGGTCCCTTACTGTCCTCAAATGCAAAATGAGGACGGTGGCCCCATCCGCCTGAATACCCTCTATCATGTAAAGTTTTGTGGTTAAAACTTCAAATTTTAATTTTAACAAGGAAAAAATTCTTCCTCATCTCGCACCTCCATCACTCTCACTCTCCTTGGCTGGGTTTGCCATATCGGGGTTATTTTTGCCTCTCCCTCACCCCACACTACCCGCCCTGATCTTCCACAAGGCCATACTGGAGTCCAGCTTTCATATCTCGCCGGTGACTAATCCAGCAGTCATGTTCATGTACCTGCCTCTTTTCCTTCTTCTCTACAGCTCATGGCATTTGCCAGTGACAGACTGATTTGTTTCTGATGCTTTTTTCTCGTTTCCCCACTCAGGAACTTACAGCCCTTGAGGCTCTGGCCAGTTTCACTACATCCCCAGACCCCTTTCTCCTCATCCGTTTACTGACCCACACACCCTGGTGCCCAGGATGTGCAAGTCTGAGCAAAGCAATCCTCCCTCCCCGTGGGAGAACTCACAGCCTACTGCTCCCAATTGTGGGTGCAGTGCCAGCACCCACCACGTGGAACTGATTTCTCTGTGACTTTATTTTTTCCTTGGGGTCACATGTGTTTACTTGAGGTTACCTGACTAGACTATAAGTTTCTTAAAACCCAAATCTTGTCTTCCACCTTTGGCAGACATTCAGCACAAGAAGTATTCCTTATAATGCTGTGTACGAAGTGCTTAATAAATGCTTACTACACAGCAGAACAAATAAATAGTAGCTTGATTTGGGATCAAACCCTAAACCATTTTTATTAAACGCTTATGCCAGGACTTAAAAATTTAAATGTAAGACGTGCCTATATTTTCCATTCACAGAAAATCAAGGAATTTCATCCTAATTTTGATCCACTCACGAATAATACTTGGGCTAACAGGTTCAGGGCACAAAAACGCTTTCAACAAGTAGCACGCAAGGTAAGTCTCAGCACTGGATTGAAATTTTGATTTGTTTAGTCAGCAGCATAAGGAAAAAAAACAATGGATTTTTTTATAACATCTTTATTGAGATACAATTCACATACCATAAAATTCACCCTTGTACAGTGTACAATTTAGTGATTTTTAGTATATTTACAGAGCTGGGCAGCTGTCACCCCTATCCAATTTTAGAACATATTTATCACCTCAAAAAGAAACTCAGTATCCGTTAGCAGACACTGCCCACCCCCTCCCTCCCCTAGCCCCTGGCAACGACTCATTGACTCTTGGCCTGTTCTGGACATTTCCTATAAATGGAATCACATGCTATGTGGCTTTTTAAAAAATTAGTTAAATTTTAATGTGTGATGGACACATGATAATTGTATATATTTATGGGGTACAGTGTGATGTTTCAATGCATGTACGAGGTCTGACAATTAAGTTCACAAACTGCCACCATGCACTTATGTCGGCAGCACTGTATCAAAAACTCTGTAAGGTTTCACAACCTTGGCATAGCGCTGTCTCACAGTTGTGTCCGGGTCAACGTGTGGTGGCGTCTTGCTGAGCGGCGCTCATTATCGTTGTCACATGTTTTTGCCTGCTGTTGTGAGAATGTTGGAGCTTGAATTAGAGCAACGAACAAAAACTAAATTTCTTGTTAAACTTGGCAAGAGTGGAAGTGAAATCACGGACAGGTTAGTCCAAGTTTATAAGGATAATGCCGTAAAGAAAACAGCAGTGTACAAATGGATTAAATGTTTTTCTGAGGGGAGACAAAATGTCACTGATGAAGAGAGGTCAGAACGGCCAGTAACGAGCAGAACTGAGGAAAACATCGCAAACATTTGCCAAATTGTGCATCAGGATAGTTGACTGACCATGAGAAGCATAGCAGACCAAATAAACATTGATAGAGAAACAGTTAGGAAACTCTTAACTGAAAATTTTGGTCTGAGAAAGGTGTGTGCAAAAATGGCCCTGAAGGAGCTCTTGAATCATGACAATGCACCAGCTCATATAGCACTGTGAGGGCGTTTTCAGCCAGTAAACACATAACTGTATTAGAACACCCTCCTACTCACCTGATCTTGCCCCCAGTGACTTTTTTCTTTACCTGAAGATAAAGAAATATTGAAAGGAAGACATTTTGGTGACATTCAGGACATCAAGGGTAATGCGACAACAGCTCTGATGGCTATTCCAGAAAGAGTACCACAATTGCTTTGACAGGTGGACTAGATGCTGGCATCAGTGCCTATCTTCCCAAGGAGGGTATTGAAGGGGATTGTAGTGATATTCGGCAATGAGGTATGTAGCACTTTGTCTAAAATGACTTTGCGAACTTAATTGTCAGACTTCGTATTCATTGTATAATGATCAAATCAGGATAATTACGTATCCGTCACTCTGAATATTTGATACATGGCCTTTTATAAGTGACTTCATTTATTTAACATATTTTCAAGATTGTCCATGTTTTAGCATGTACCAGCACTTCATTCCTTTTTATGGCTGAAGGTATTCCATTGTGTAGACAGACTACATTCTCCTTGTCCATTCATCAGCTGATGGATGTTGCGATTTTTTTCACCTTTTGGCTGTTATGAGTAGAACTGCTGTAAACATTTGTGTACAAGTTTGTGGACATATGTTCTCATTTCTCTTGGGTATATATACCTAGGAGTGGCATTGCTGGGTCATATGGCAACTCTAAAATAATGGGATATTGATCAGCTACTCCTCGAGAAAACAATCGAGAATTCCTGTGGTATCTTGTCACTAACATCCAGGCTTATGGCTTGCCCTTCAAAAATGCCATCTCCCTGCTGTGGCTTCCTCACCCTCCAGTTGACTTCCGTCGGGCACATTTCCAGTCAGGTTCAAATGACCTCCGAGCCTCTAATGCCAACAAGCGCTGTAAAGTGACCCTGGTCTGGCTGCAGCCACACCTCTCCAGCTGGCCACTGTCCTCTGCATTGCCCCAGTCCTGGTCTTCTGCCAAACACACCGTGCTCATGCCCTGCTACCGGCTTGTTTCTGCTCCTCACCCTGTGACAAAAATGCCTCTCCAGCTCCGTGGCCCACATCTGACCTTGGGGCAGCCCAAGTCCACCTTTCCTACAAGAAACAGTCCTTATGGACTTTAGCGCTTGGGGATCTCCTTGGTGACTTTTGCTTCTTATGTCGCCTGTAGATCTCTTGTCCCCGCCACTCGAGTGTGACTTCCCTGGCCGGCAGGGCCACGCCTCATGCAGGGAGAGGAGTGGGTGAAACCTGGGCCAGACCACCTGGGCTCATTCCTAGTGCTGCTCCCTTGAGCTTTCTGATCTTCGATGAGTTCCATAACCTCTGTGTCTTAGTTTCCTCACCTGAACACAGAGGAGAGTAATAAGACCTTGTCATCGGACTGTTGTGAGGATTCATTGAGTGAAGATGTGTAAGGGACTCCACAAGTTCATGTTACAGGTTGTCTTTCAGGCAGTCCTCTTAGCCTGGACTGGCGACCATCTAAGTAGAAGGAAGCAGTGGTCGTTGCATCGGGGATCTACTCACCAGCCTCCAAGGCCCTGTGAAGTCAGTGTCCCTGGTGAGGCTTTGCCTGGGTGTTCTCTGCCTATGTGCGGAGCAGGGTCAGCCACAGGA
Organism: Tarsius wallacei; assembly: GCA_963574415.1. Lineage (NCBI taxonomy): Eukaryota > Metazoa > Chordata > Mammalia > Primates > Tarsiidae > Tarsius > Tarsius wallacei. The sequence goes on from CAUYQG010193337.1 coordinate 5,753, forward strand.
TGCTTGGTATGGGGAAGAAAGTGGTAGAAAGAAGCGGCACAAAGCTGTGCTCTGGAGGAAAGCCCAGCCCTTGACAACGAGCAAAAAGCAGCAAGAGACTGGCCGGGCTGGCTCACCACTGGTGGGGCCACCTTGGCGCTTCTACGGGAGCCCTCTAGGCCAAGAAGAGGGATGTCAGCAGCGATGTGTTTTGTTCTGAGTGATGATGGCTCAGTCTCTTCCCCTCATGTCACAGCAAGTACTGTCAGTTCTAGGTGCTGATGTGTCCTCCCCGCCTGCTGACCTCTTGGCACCTCCTGGCTACAGCCACAGTCCAGCCCCCAGCATCTCTCGCCTGTGCCCACACAGTGACCAGAGTGGTATTTGCAAAGCTTAAAGATGACAGTACCTCTCCCCTGCAAAACCCTCCAAAGGCATCCCATCACGATTAGAATAAAATGCACATTTTTTTATCAAGGCCACCAGGGCCACGGTGGATTCCTCCCTGTCCCTTAAACATGTCTCCTTAGTTCCTGCATCAGAATCTCTGTACCGGCTGGATCCTCTGCTCAGAACTCTCGTGCCAAGATCTCTACATCTCTGTTTCTCATCGTCTTACATCAAACCTCACCTCTGTGGGGGCCTTGCCTGTTGTCTTTGCATGAGTGGGCAAATCCCTCATTTCCATTGCCTTCAGTCATACCTTCATCGTACATTTACCTTCTTTTATTTTCTTCATGGTATTTATCGTGTTTTTTGGCTTAGGTGTTTACTGTCATCCCACCCCAGGTGCCCTCCCCAGTCCCAACACACACTCACACACACACTTGCAATGTCAGCTCCGTGCAGGCAGGATGTTGATTTTTCACCTCACTGTATCTCCAGTGCCTTACGCGGAACTGGGTACGGAATAGCCACTTATAATTTTTGTTAAATGAAAGACCCATTTACAGAGTAGAAAGGAGTGTTAATTATGCAGCAAATGATCCCTTCCCCCAGAGCTCAGAGCTCAGGTAGCCCACACCTGCGGTAGCGTTTGCTCTGAATACAAAGCTCAGCGATGTGCAATTAGTCAGTGTCACCCATCAGCCATAGCCCTATTGCTACAGACTCGCCCATGTAGTTTGTCCTTCAATCTGAGAACAGCACAGTGGTAGCATTGCCGTTCAGATATATCCAGAAGAAAGAATGTAGAAGTCATCATTCTTTCCACTCTGGAAAGATGAAAAATTGAGGCTCCTAAACTGGATGGGGCAAGGCCAGAGGACAACCTGTCCTTTCCTGTTTCAGGCAAGTCAACATTGCTCGGATCTCGAAGTCCCCGTGGCCCGAGCCTAGGGCAGCATGCCACCCTTCCTTTGAATTCTGACTTACAGGGGCGTCTCAGCTCTTAGTTGTGGCTGGGGAAAGTGAATTGGGTTGAAGACCAAAATAAGCACGTATCAATCATGTGGAATCACCGTTCTTTGCAATTCCAGATCATGGTTCAACGACGATTACTTGCTATGCTGGCTGCTATTCGCCAAATGGACAAAGAGACTCTAATAAAACAGATCACTCAAGCAAAACAATTGTCAGAACAAGGTAAAGTATGGCTGTGAATACAGCCACGCTGAGATGGACGATTCCTCTGAGCATGAGGTCTCTTTATAATGAGGTTAGCTGTATACAAATAAAATATTTGCATAAATCATGCATATTAGTTTTCTATTGCTGCTGTAACAAATCACCACAAACTAAGTGGCTTAAAATAACACAAATTTATTATCTCACAGTTCTGGAGGTCAGAAGTCTACAGTCAAGGTATTGGCAGGGATGCGTTCCTTCTGGAGGAAGGAAATACCTGTTTCCTCACCTTTTCTAGTTCCTGGAGTCCACCTTGGCTCTGACCTTCATCCTCAGTCATCACACCCTCTTTGTGACTCTGATCCTCCTGCCTCCCACTTATGCGGTCTCTATGATTACCTAGGGCCCACCTGAACAAGCCAGGATAATCTCCCCATCTCAAGATCCTTGCAGAGTCCCTTTTACCATGGAAGGTAGCATGTTCACAGGTTCCAAGGAATGGGATGTAGACATCTTTGGGTGCCATTACTCAACCAGTCATAAAGCAGATCTCCATGCAAGTTTGCCTGAGTTACCTGCCTGGTTGACAACAAACGACGTCAACCAACTCCAGACCAAGTTGTATTGTCTGTGGAGTTTGGCTGTGGCTCGACCTCCTGTTTCATACCCTCTGCTTCCTCTTGTCACCAGAGAGATTGGGGTAGTCGGCACTTATACTGGCTGATTGACTGGCTGAATCTAGTGTTTTCTCAACCTAGCATTTGCACTTTAAGCTTTTAAATCTTGTACTGTTTTTGCCACTTAAGGAAATTCCGTGCCAGGCAAGGTAGCTCACGTTTGTAATCCCAGCATTTAGAAAGACCAAGGCAGGAGGATCACTTGAGGCCAAGAGGTTAAGACCAGTCTGAGCAACATAGCGAGTCCCTGTCTCTACAAAAATAAAAATAAAAAATTAGCCAAGCATGATGACACGCTCTTTTAGTCCCAGCTGCTCAGGAGGCTGAGGTGGGAGGATCACTTGAGCCGAGGAGGTCGAACTTACAGTGAGCTGTGATCATGCCACTGCACTCCAGCCTATTGTCTGCTTCCCAGCTTAGCTGGGGCTATTGGACACCCATCCTCCATAGCTTCTGGAACCCCAAAAGTCATATCACCATTTTGTCCCAATACATGTATTTCCAATCACAGCTTGTATGCAGGTCCACAAGCAGGCCCTGATCATTCTGGCCCTTCCTCCCTCCCTGGCCTGAGCCCCTAAGCCGGGCTCAGGCTTCTACATCGCCCCCAAGCAACACCACACTCCCCTCTACTGCTCCACCAAGATCCAGATGTGCATTTGTTTTTCAAAACATTTTATAACATTTTAATTATTCTTCCTCCCCGCCCTCTCTATGATTTTTTATTTCTGACATTGAAATTTCTAATAAAGAAACTCATTTTTTAAGAAAATTATAAAATTGACCTGTGAATTACATGTAGATATCTGTAAAATGTCTTCATTTACGTCTTTAATATTTTTCTTTTTTAATTTTAGAATCGGGGGGTACACATGCATGTTTGTTACATGGACATATTGTGTAGTGGTGGAGATTGTGTCTCAGGTGGCCCACTCCCCAGATAGTGAACTTTGTACCCCACAGGTAATTTCGAAATGCCTACACACCCCCCCGCCTCTCCCCTCATTGGTGTCCCCAGTGTCTATTATTTTCATCTTTGTGGCCATTTAGCTCTTGCATATAAGTGAGGACATGTGGTGCTTGGTTTTCTGTTTCTGAGTTAGTTTTTCACTTAGGATGATGTTCTCTGTCTTCGTCCATGTTGCTGCAAAAAACGTAATTTCATTTTTTTTTATGGCTGTGTAGTATTGGTGTGTATATATACCACATTTTCTTCAATTGTTCATGGTCACTTAAGTTACTTCCATGATTTTGTAATTGTGGATAGCACTGCAATGAACATATGTGTACAGGTATCTTTCTTAAATGATCTATTTTCCTTTGGGTAGACCTCTGGTAGTGAGATTGCTGGGTCAAACGGTAAATCAGTTTTTAGTTATTTGAGAAATCTCCATACTAGTTCAACAGAGGTTGAACTAGTCTACATTCCCACCAAGAGTGAATGTTCCCTTTTCTCCATAACCGTGCCAACAGTGTTGTTCCTTACACATGTTGTTTTTTGACTTTTTCATAATAGCCATTCTGACTGGTGTAAGATGGTATCTCATAGTGGTTTTAATTTGCATTTTTCTGATTAATAGTGATGTTCAGTATTTTTTTCATGTTTGTTGACCACTCACGTGTCTTCTTTTAAGAAGTATCTATTCATGTCCTTTGCACTTTTTGATAGGGCTGTTTGTTTTTTTCATGTTGAGTTGAGTTCCTTGTAGATTCTAGATATTAGCCCCTTGTCTGAGGCATAATTTGAAAATATTTTTTTCCCATTCCTTAGGTTTTCTGTTCACTCTGTTGAGTATTTCTTTTGCTATGAAGAAGCTTTTTAGTTTAATTAAGTTCCATTTGCCTATTTTTGTTTTTGTTGCAATTATTTTGGGGGTCTTCCTCATAAATTCCTTGCCTAGCCCAATGTCCAGAAGAGTGTTTCCTAGGTTTTCTCCTAGGATCTTTAGAGTTTCACATCTTACATTCAAGTCTTTAATCCGTCTTGAGTTAATTTTTATATAGGGTGAGAGGTGGAGATCCGCTTTCATTCTTTTGCCTATGGCTACTCAGTTTTCCCTAACTTAACCTTTTTCTTAGATAAATTCATCAGAGATATTTTAACTAGGAATTCGAGTTTTTTGGAAGTAGAGACAAAATAAAATGTTTAAGAACTGGAAGAGGGATTGAGGTAAGGAAGCAAGGGGACACTAAAAATGAACCTATAGGCCGGGCTGGGTGGCTCAGCCTATCATCCCAGTACTTTGGGAGGCCGAGGCGAATGGATTGCCTGAGCCCGCAGGTTCGAGACCAGCCCAGACAACTTGACGAGATCTCATCTCTACAATAAATCAAAAAATTAGCCGGGCATGGTAGCGTGCGCCTGTAGTTCCGGCTCCTTGGAAGGCTGAGGCAGAAGGGTCGCCGGAGCCCAGCAGGTCAACACTGGGGTGGCCGTGAGTGTGCCACTGCACTCCAGCCTGGGCAACAGAGTAAGACTCCAACTCAAAAAAATAAAAAGAAACTAATTGGTATGTGTCAAATACACAACTATAGATGGTGGTTTCCCAAAAAGTGCCTTAAGAGACCCCTAAAAGTACTGTTTTGTTTCTCACCCATAGACAATCCTTTGTCTAGATACCCTCTGCGGCGGCTCAGCCTGGATGAGTATTCCAGCCAGTTCTCTGTATCGCCCGAGAAAGTACTGCCCTTCACTTTCCCAGATTACAGCCCTCCTCAGGAATCCAATGAGTTGGTAGGTACTGTCAGGCTGAATGGGTGGTAGTGGGGGGTACATGATCTGATGGTTGTTGGGCAGATACCAAGGCCGGCCCTACCTCGTCTCAGTCCCTTCACATCCTCCCAGCAGCCCCCAAGGAAGACCTGTGCCCAGGGAATTATGACCAATGGGAATCCGGCCATCATCTCCTGCCATGTACCTTGCACCTGATACACATGCACAGAGCTCCCTGGCAACCCGGGCAGGTCCTTCCCAGCCTGAAACCCGGCATGAACACTGAGCCTGCCCAGCTACCCTGGAACCAGGCCTGAGAGCAGAAGGGCGGAGAGAGAAGCCAAAAGGGCCTCGCCTTGCCCAGTGAGGAGGCTCTGCTCAGCTGAGCAAATGAGGCAAGCCAGGACAAACGGTGAAGTCAGAGAAGAGCAGTCCCCAGGTCTTAACGAGCAGCCACTTTACTAGGAGGGGCTAGGATGTCAGAATCTGAGAGTCTAACCCATCAGACTCACAACCACTTCTCTCTCTCTTTCTCTCTCTCTCTCAGTGGCAGGAGATGTAATAGCTCATCTTGCTGCCCTTATATATACAATAGTACATTATAATAAAAATGATAGTTAACCCTCACATGGCATTTACCATAAGTCAGTGTCTTAAGTGTTTCAGTTGTGTCATCTCATTTAATCTTCAACAAATCTGTATGATAGGTTTATCATTTTACACATAAGAAATTTGAGGCTTAGCTGGGCGTGGTAGCGCGCGCCCGTAGTTCCAGCTACTTGGAAAGCTGAGATGGAAGGATCGCCAGAGCCCAGAAGGTCGAGGCTGCAGTGGCCTGGAGCGGCCACTGCACTCCAGTCTGGGTGACAGAGTGAGACTCCAACTCAAAAAAAAAAAAGAAATTTGAGGCCTAAGTTCACATAGCAAGTAATAAAATGCTGCTCGAGTTCACACATTAATTTTAAAAAAATGTGCATTCATTGATATGTCAAGGTCATTTGCAAAATAATTTTTTAATTTCAAAGAATAAACCACCACTCACATCCTGAAATATTTGTTAAGCATTGCAGGCTAATCCTCTCAAGAATTACAGGACTGAATTTAGAAATTCCATATGTTTTCTGCTTTCAATAATTAAATGGCTTAAAAGATCAGAATAATTACATCCTAGGAAATAATGAATCTGTGATTTTCAAGCAATAATAAGCATCTGGCACTCAATAATTAATGGGATGAAGAGGGTGATGGAGGGAAAGGGATCATCACTGTGCTATGACGCCTACCTCATTATTTCTGAATAGTTCAAAGCTTCTCTATTTTGTCTGATATTTTAGTTAGAGCAACAAAGTCTTCTCTGCTGCTCAGAGTTGTTGAAAAATGGAGCATTCAGCATTCCTGTCTAAAAAAAAAGAATTTATTTATTCCAAAATACTGTATTTCATCAATTCTAAGATGCGCCTTTTTCTTTTACCTTTAGCACCCATGAAATTGGGAAATGTCTTATAACTGATGGCATATTAATACCTCGTCATTGATTTAGTGATGGTGTATTATTTTAAGTGGAATATGGTATTTATTTATCATATTCCAGGCGCCGTTCCGGGTTCTCTGGTGTCTGAGGCAAATTAGCATGCAGGAAGTGGATTAGCTAGTGCTTTGGGGATTAGCACCTGTGGAAGGCAAGCAAAGGGGGCGGGGCTGGACAGAGGGAGAAGCAGGACTACAGTCCCTCTCAGCAAGACCTCAAATGGACCATGGGGAGCTCTGAAGTTGGCATAGGGTGAGAGGACCCAGCAGTTTTCCCTTGGCTTCAACCTGTCATAGGAGATGAGTTGCCGGGAAGGGGCACATGACCTTGACCGAGGCAGCTCTCTTCAGCCAAGGCTTCTGAAAAGGAACGATCCCAAGAGTTGTTCCTATCAATAGAACTTCCGGCAGCCGGATGACTAAGTCCTCCAAGCTTGAAGGGGATTCTGGGTGACACACTGCAGCCTCTACAACAGTAAAAAAGAATCACTTGCACTAAGAGACATAGAGAAGGGGTGACCAAGGCTACCTTTGGGCCTCATAGATCAAGGAGTAGCTGTGGTCTGGGAATGGTTGCTTGGAGCGTAAAACTGGTCATTTAATGTTTAAGAATGCAGTGGAAACAGAAGCAAGGTCACTTCGCTCAGTGTTAATTATCTATTTTTTTTCCTCAATATAGGCTCCTGATGGCCTTGGACTGGTCCCAATTAAATCTTCAGAAGTTCAAATCAAACAGAGTTATTCTTTCTTCAATTTGCAGGTCAGATCGTCACATCGTATTGATTAATTGGGTTTCTTATGAAGTGAGCAAATATCCCTGAATTCGAACTGCATTATTTTATTAGTTTTGTTCTACCATGGATTATACTGGGTAGCATACTCTGCGGTTATTTTATGGTATGTAGCAAGTACACCAGGAGGTGTTTTTTTCCCCTTATGTGGCTTATGGAAACTGGGATCTTTATTCTGTGGACATACCACATATTAAATATACATGAAGCTATCTGAGCTACACAGAGTAGAAACTTCAAGAAAAAAACACAAGATGAAGTGAACAAAAATTAGTCAGCCTTCCTTGAGGTATATGACCATTTCTGTCTTTGAAAATAAAAATATTTTGATGTGCTTCTATGATTAAGCCAGATGTAATTATAAACAAGTAATTATGAACACTCATGTATGCCAAAACCCGGAACAGAGCTCCGGACTTGCACTAACGTCCATCCAGTGCCGGTCTAAATTAACAACCGCCACCATCAGGCAGCTCAGAAATGCTGTCGTTAAGTTGATCCCACCAAATGGGAACAAGTTTTTAAGGAGATTCATCTTCTTTTGCCTTTAGGTTCCTCAGCTGTATAAAATTAAGGGCTATCAGCCATTCTGTGTCCACAAGTCTTCAACTAGTTACAGACCTCAGAAGCTTGCTCGAGCCCTGAGGCAAGGAGCCGAGGTAACACATCCCCTGCCTTCCAGAATTGTTCTCACCTTTCTCCTCTTGCCCTGGCACTGAGACTAACAAGCTGTCCTTGGTCCTTATACAGGATGAAGTCACCACCATCATAGCCCTTCCGAAACAGGACTCCACACCTCAGCTCTCTGGCAAGACTTCAGTCTTGAGCATGAAACCACCTGAGGCCTTAGCCATGTCTCTAGATTATGATCCACTTTATATTTTTGTAAGTAACAGTTGACAGAAGACTTGGGTTCTAAGTTCCTTTATTTCAGCAATTACTCTATAAGAAAACCAAAGAATTAACTGAGAACATTTTTTCAGGTGTTAAACGATATCGCGCCTTCAGTATTTATTTTCTGGAGAATATCACTGTTTTGTCTTTTATCAATTCCTGCATTTTTAATAAAAATATTTTATGGTCTTTTCTAATTATCTATAATATGTACATCTAGGCCCCAGAAAAGGAGGAATTAGAAAATATATCTAAATGAATGGAAATGAAAACAAAAAATTTGTGGGAAAGTTATAGCACTATACACCTACATAAGAAAAGAAAGGTCTTAAGTTAATATCCTAGCTAGCCCTTTAAGAAAATAGAAAAAGAAGAGCAGATGAAACCAAACTAAGCAGAGAAAAGAAATAATAACGATCAGACTGAAAATCAATGAAACTGAAAACAGACAATAGAGATAAACTGGTTCTTTGAGAAGACAAATAAAATGGATAAATGGATAACTAACTGACCAGAAAAAAGGTAAAAGACACAAATTACCAACATCAGGAATGAGAAAGGTGACACTACTGTATATTCTACAGATATTAAAAAGATAAGTTCATAGACTGAAAAACTTTATGCCAGTAAATTTGACGACTTGAATTAGATGTGCCAATTTCTTGAAAGCCACAAGCTATGAAATCTCTTCAAGAGGCTATAGCTCTATATCTATTAAAGAAATTGAGTTTGTGGTTAAAACCTCTCCTCAAAGAAATCTCCACTGGAGAATTCTGCCAAATATTTAAGGAAGGTAGAATACCAAATCTATAGAATTTCTTCCAGAAAATGGAAGAGAATAAATTACCTGCCAACTCATCCTAGAAGCTAGTATTACTCTGATACCAAAGCCATACAGAGACGTTACAGGAAAAGAAAAGAGCAGACAAATATCCTTCATGGACATAGATGTAACAGAATTTTTACATATAAACTTCATTATATAGAAAAATGATAATGTATCGTCTGCAAGTAGGAGCTTACACCAGGAATATAAAACTAGTTTAACAATGAAATCTCAGGGTAATTCGCGTATTAACAGACTAAAAAAGAAAAACGTCTCAATAGGTACAGAAAACGTATCTGACATTCATTCCTGATGAACATTCTCAGCAAGTGATGGATAGTAGGGAACTTTCTCAATCTAATAAGGAGCATCTATTGAAAATCTAAAGTTAACATCAAACTGAATGGTAAATGACTGAATGCCTTCCCCCCAAGATCAGTAATAAGTCAAGAAGGTCTGCACTAATTAATTCTACTCAGGATTATAGCAGTGCAGCAAAACAAGAAAAATAAGTAAAAGGCACCCAGATTTCACAGAAAGACATAACACTGTCTTTATTCACAAACAAAAGTATCTTGAAAATACAATTAAATCTACAAAAACATCTGCTAAAACTAATAAATGAATTGAACAAGAATGCAGGATACAGAATCACTATGCAAAAATCAATTATACTTATATATAGCAACAAACACTCTGAAATTGAAATTTCCAAAGCCATCTCATTTAACAATAGCATCAAAAAATATGAATAAAAAATGTACAAGACCAATACACTAAAAATTATAAAACATTACTGAGAGAAATCAAAGAAACCCTAAATAAATGGAGAAATATACCATGTTTGTGGATCAGGATATTTAACATTGTTAGGATATCAGTTCTCCCTAAACTAATCTGAAAAAGCACAATTCCAATCAAAACCTAGCAGGCTTTTTTTTTTCTTTTTGTATAAATATATAGGCTTACTCTAAAATTTATATGGAAACTCGGATATGTTCAAACCAACTCTGAAGAAGAACAAAGTTGAAGGAATTATACTACTTGACTAAAGTTTGCTATGAAGACAGCATGATGTTGGCATATAAATAATCAATGGAACAGAATAGAAGAACCAGAAATATATCAATTCATACATATATGGTCAATTGACAAAGGTCAAAGACAATTCACAGAAGAAAAGATAATCTTTCAACAAACAGTGCTAGAACATCTGGATATTTCTGTACCAAAAACAAAGATAAAATCATTTGAATCAATACCTTACACCATTTACAAAAATTAATGCAAAATGGATTATAGGTCTAAATATAAAACCTAAAATTATAAAACTATCTGAAACTATAAAACTTCTAAAAAGTACAAAGGAGAAAACTTTGTTACCTCAGGCTAGACAAAGATTTCTTAGATAAAACACCAAAACCACAATGCATAAATGAAAAAAATATGAATAGCATATTTTGGACTTTGTCAAAATTAAGAATTTCTGCTTTCCTAGAGACAATGTTAAGAAAATAAAAAAGATAAATCACAGACTTGGAGGAAATATTTGGGAATCACATATCTGATAAGGATTTGTATCCAGAGTATATAAAGAACTCTCAAAACTCACAAAGGAAACAACCGACAATGTAAAGGCGGCCCGTGGAATGGGAGAAAATATTTGCCAACCATATGTCTGAAATGGAGTTATATCCAAAATATATAAGAAACTTCTACAACTCAATAATAATAATAACCTGATTTCGGAAGGCAGTAAAGATGTGAATAGACATTTCTCCAAAGAAGTCTTACAAATAGCCAACAGGTATATGAAAAAATGCTCAACATCACGAATCATCAAGAAAATACAAACACAAACCACAATGAGATATTACCTCACACCTGTCAGGAAGTCTATTATCAAAAAAAAAAAGACAAGCGTCGGGGAAGATGTGGAAAAATTGGAACCCTTGCAACATTACTGGAAGGAACACAAAATGGTGCATGTGCTATGGAAAACAGTATGGAGGTTTCCTCAAAAAATTAGCAATCCCATTCTGGATATTTTCCCAAAAGTATTGAAGTCAGGATATCAAAGAGACGTTAACACTCCTAGGTCCATGGCAGCGCTATTCATAATAGCCAAGATGTGGAAATAACCTAAAAGTTCAACCATAGATGAGTGGATTTTAAAATGTGGTGTATTCAAACAGTGGAATACTATTCAGCCTGAAGAAAGAAGGAAATTCTGCAATATGCAACAACATAGATGAGCCCTGAGGACACTAAATGAAATAAGTCAGTCACATAAAGACGAATACTGATTCTACCTACATGAAGAAAACAGTCAGATTTACAGAATAAAAGAGTTGAATGGAGGTTGTCAGAGGCTGAGAGGAGGTGAGGATGAGGAGTTCTAAACAACAGGTATAAAGTTTCAGTCAAGAAAGATGAATAAGCTCTTGCAACCTGCTGTATAGCATTATACTTATAGTCGCCCACAAGATACATTTAAAAATGTGTTAAAGTGAGGACCGGTGGGAGACCCATACTTCACCTGTTTGTAGACCACTTATGTACCTAATCCTGACTTGTACCCCACATCTTTAAAATTAAAGAGAAAGGAAAAAAATTGTTAAGAGGGTGTTCTTACCACAAAAAATGATTTTTAAAAAGAATTCTCGGAACTCAATAATAAGAAAACAAACAACCCAATTTTAAAATGAGCAAAAGATCTGCACAGACAATTCACCAAAGAAAATATACAGATGGCAATATGCACGTAAAAAGATGCAAAAAGCAATGCATCATTAACAAAGTACAATTTAAAACCACAGTGAGATACCTCTGCTAGGTTATCTAAAATTAAAAAGACTGCTGGTGGGCATGTAAAATGGTACAACTACTTTGGAAAACAATTTGGCAGTGTCCTACAAAGTTACAAAATTATTAGTAAACATACACCCATCATATGGTCCAACCATTCCACTCCTAGGCAGTTACCCAGGACAAATGGAAACAAAGACTTGTGCAAGAATATTCATAGTAGTTCTGTGTGTTCCCATCAACAAGTTAATGGATTTTTAAAAATCGTGGTATAGCCATACAATGGAAAACTCTTCAGTATTAGAAAGGAATGAATTCTTTTTTTTTTTTTTTTGAGTTGGAGTCTCACTCTGTCACCCAGACTGGAGTGCAGTGGCCGCTCCCGGCCACTGCAGCCTCGACCTGCTGGGCTCCGGCGATCCTTCTGCCTCAGCCTTCCAAGT
>CAUYQG010193338.1:0-44531 GCA_963574415.1 Tarsius wallacei
TATTTGTGACTTTTTTGTATGAAAACATTAATTGGGTATTTCCATACTCATTTTCTTTCATGCCTGTTAACTCAGTTTTCTACTTAGAAATGCCATTCCTTCTGTGTTTAATCTAAAAAGTGAATTAATTTTCCCAAACTGTCAGATAGACAATTTTATACCACCTCTTTCAAGGGCCCTACCTTTTGCCAACTATCTTCTACCTTTCCAAATGTTTTCAGAACCATCTCTTGCCTCTTAAAAACTTCTAAGCACACTTCATTTTGAAGACTTCCATTTAAAAATGCATTTCAGAAGTCACCTTCTGGCCTTCGACGCACAGAAGTTCTGCTTCCCTAGGGCCCCCCCACCATTCAGATGTGCTTTTACACCCCAGTTTCTCAACAGTGTTGAAAAAATTAACTTGGTCACTAAAGACTCACATTGAATAATATCAGAAATGCTGGATTCTAAAGCTTAATAAAGTTCCAAAAGTCAATTTCAAGTACAATAAAAGTCTAAAATACTGGTTCACAATTATCAGCTGAACTAACTATAAAGAAATATGGACTTTCCCATCACTCCACCTTCCCCTGTCCTCTTTAATCTCACTGAATATAAAACCAGTGTGGCCTGTGGAACGTTTTAAAAGGCTATAATTAACAATTTCTTTAGAAAGAACTAAAAAGTAGACATAAGTACACCTTTCCTGCTCATCCCATGTCATTTGGACAAAGCATATCCTCCCCTTTAGGGAAGTGGCATGATTTAACTGTAAGGAAAAACCTTTACCATTGACCTCACAGTCTTGAAAAATAAAAAGATCTTAGTAAACATCAAAGACTGAAATGAGTCCAAAAAGTCACCCAAAATATGTACTGTTAGGTTCACATTAAGAAAAAGGCTTTTAGGCCAGGCATGATAGCTGATGCCTATAATCCTAGCACTTTGGGAGGCTGAGGTAGGAAGATTGCTTGGAGGAGGTCAAGGATGAAGAGAGCTGGGATAGCACCACTGCACTCCAGTCTGAGTGACACAATGAGACCCCTGACTCAAAAAAATCAATTAATTAAAATGAAAATTCAATTTTATTAGAATGTCTATACTAGCAAAGAGACCGTAATCTTCAAGTATGAAAACATTGTGCAGAGAGATGTTCTGAACATAAATATATAATTTTCAAAGTATAAAAAAAGTTAAACTAAATTACACTTTCAATAGCAATCCGAAATTTTTTCCAGAAAGCTCACAGAACCAAAATTTTAACAGCAAAGACTATGGAACAAACAATTTGGCAACATCTACAGTGTTTTAAAATCACCTTTGCTGGACAAAAGCATGACTGTAAATGCATTAAAAATGGTCACACTACATTACTGTCTGCTTTTCTATCTACTTGCTATACAACAAATTAGCTTCACTGCAGAAGGAATGGCATTTCTAAGTAGAAAACTGAGTTAACAGGCATGAAAGAAAATGAGTATGGAAATACCCAATTAATGTTTTCATACAAAAAAGGCACAAATATCTTGGAGTTTTTGTTCATAATCATCCACTTAGCAAGAAGTAGAAAGAAGAAGGTATACAATTCAGACTACAATATATCAAATCTTCTTCCATAATAGTATACTTCTGATAAATTAAAAGCTATAACAAATCTACTTCATAATACAGGTCTGTATCAACTGATTATTTAAATTAGGAGTAAATACATTTTAATAAAAGTATATCGGTAATGCTATTAAACAGATATTTACTATTGAGTTTTACATAAAATATGTTATGACTTAAACCCAAAATGTACTTTAGTACTTTCTTCTATTTTAAGAATCAAAATCATCATTAAAAAAAATCAAATACTGTACCTGGATCTGAATGGAAGGAGCTTCTAGTGCTCTATAAATCATGGGTAGAACACTATTCTTTATCTCATCTGGAGGGGTTTTGGTTAATAACAAATCCATTTTTTGTAGGAAAATCAACAAAATCTGTTTATAAAAAGATAAGCAATATATTAAAATCTAGAATCTTTAGGAGATTCAATATATGCCAAATTTAAATTTTTTTAAAAGAATAAGTTATGTATTTTGACACTTACCATGTTGCTAGCCTGAAGGCGTGGAAGATAAAAACATACAAATCAAGTCTCTTACATTTCTGGAGGCATAATATTGAACATCTGCTCTCAGTTTAAACATTTAAATAAAGACTACCTATTTCTCACATATCTACAGTAATACATAACTTACCCACAAATTCCAATTAGATGGAAAGCTACTGGGTAAAAAAATAAGTGAGGGCAGCAAAGTAAGGTGTCCCAAAGAAGTAAATTCTCTCACTTTTCTTCTATGAAGTTCAAGAGAAAACGAGAAAGTACAGAAATGAGAAGGAGTGTAAAGAAAAATTCTAGGAGCCCGGCATGGTGACACATGCCTGCAGTCCCAGCTACGAGAGGCTGACGCAGGAGGATCACTGGAGCCAAGGAGTTCAAGTCCAGCCTGGGCAACAAGTAGCAAGACAGCATCTCTAAAAAACATTATTTTTCAATTCTAGAAAAAATGCTTTTAACTGTCCCTGAATTTCTAGAAAAAAAATGCCTTTAATTGTCCCTGTCATTTTTTTTTTTAACCCCATCTCTCTATACGTCTAAATTACAAGGAACATCCTGCTGCTTCTAATTCATGCAAAATGCTTAGTCTTGCCAAGGCTCAATTAAACATATTCAGAAAGGATTTTTAGCTGGAAAACTAAGGGAAAAAAGAACATCACAGAATGGAGACAAATAAGAATTCAGATGATAGGTTCCTTAGCATACCACCTTGACTGACACATAGCTTAGGTTCAAACATGTGGCTCCAACACTTTCCCTCCTGACACCCTGACCTCTGAACCCTGCTTCAAAGCCTACAGCTCCCTTACCACCAGACTTCCTTCTGTTCCCCTTCTTTCAAGGGAAGGACTACAGAGTCACAAAACCATAAAATCAGATAGTTGATAGTTATCCAATAGGCTATTGCCATACAATGGCAGAAACATGTAATATTTACTATGTGCCGGAAGATTTCACTTCATCTCAACAATCCCTTAATTTTAGAAATGAGATAGAAGCTTTAAGATTGTGATGTCTCAAGTCACACTTGAAGATATAAGACCCAATTCATACCCAGATGTGTAACCCCACTGCTTTTAAATTCAAGACTACCTCGAATCTGGCAAATAAATCTTGTAATAGAGTCTACATCAGAGACATTACTTTTTTCACTTACAATACACATATACATTATTTCCATGGTGCTGTAAGCATTTTTCTCTTCTAGTGAAAGAAGTTATTAGCAATAAAATAAAGAGAAACAATTGGCACAAAGCATCTACAAATTAACACTTAGATAACAAAACAAAAAGACTTAGCAGTGTAGGAGAAAAATATTTTTTTCCAAACCTATAATTTCAATAAAGCATATATAAAATATATATAGTATTTAAAGAACAGCATAACACATGCAAAATTTCAGTGCAATTTATTTTCTGAGACAGTAACTTATGGAGAACTGTAGACATTTACCTGCAAAGCGCAATTATAATTTTTTAAATGGTCCACTTCAGATACACACAAAATAGCTTTCTGACTAATGGAAAAGAGGCTCATATACTTACTTCAGTTTTTAAATGTCATATATTCATTCCTTTGGTTTTCAGTGATATCATCATGAGTAACAGATAAATATGCAAAATACCTACAACATACCTGGATTGGCTCCTGCTGCTTAAATACAGGGCCAAGTTCGGGTAGAATTAATCTGACATATTCTTCTTTGGTGCATTCCTCTGCAATCAGTAGAACATTGGGCAAAACAAAAGGTACCATGTCAGGGTTTACAAATTCTGAAGTCAAACAAGGCAAAATTCTCTGCACAATGACACGCTGA
This sequence comes from Tarsius wallacei, assembly GCA_963574415.1. Classification (NCBI taxonomy): domain Eukaryota; kingdom Metazoa; phylum Chordata; class Mammalia; order Primates; family Tarsiidae; genus Tarsius; species Tarsius wallacei. Next base: position 3,906 of record CAUYQG010193338.1, read on the forward strand.
AAGGCAAAAACGTTTTTATGAAAAACTGAAATGTATTTCAGGTCTTTAGTCTTAACACTGAAGTCTAAAACCTCCGATCCTTCTAGGTAAGGTGACCATGTAATTAATTATCGAAACTGGTACACTTTTAAGAGCAAAATGGGATGCTACTGCCAATTACACCAGGACAAACAGCATGCACTGGGAAGGTCATGGGTAAAAGTCCGCAAATGGTCTCCCTACCTTTAACAAACCTTCCCTATTTAGTCTTCACTGATATATTTGTTTCCTCGTAATTCCTTCATTACTCATGATTCATATCACACAACTGAAACACTGTCCTGTACTGTTAATTGTTGCTTGATGCATGTTAATTCTACCTACACTTACTATAGGGGCACTTACAATAAGAGTGACAATACTTCATGCTTTCTCTTTACTCTCCATAAGTAAAGGGCTAGACAAACAGTAGGTAACCAATGAATACCTGACAGATTAAATGTTTTGTAACCAGGAATTACTAGTTTTCTAATTAGTGCCTTCTTTAGTATTTGCCATCATTTTTAAGGCTATATTACATTTATGATTTAATAAGTCAGAGACGGAGAGTTTAAAAAAATTGAAAATCAATAGAAGTGTCCCTTTAACTGCTGATGAGAGAGTAAACTAAACAATGACAGCTCATGGACTTTTCTTCTGACATTTTAGGTCCAACTGCTGCCTCTGCACAGGTGATATCCTACCCTTCTAAATGTTTTTATCCTATCTGGTTTTGGACCATGCAAAACAAGGTCTGCTAAACTTGTGGCTTCGGTATGCAGCCCTTCAGTCATTTATCAGCTCAAGCAAACGTTCTATTATTTCCTTGGAAAAGCCATTGCAGTAAGTCAAAATAAACCTGAACTTCTAAAATCCTGATTGTAACAAGAAACTGAACAACAAACCTTGGGCAGTTTTGGTAGAACCTTCGGCAGTCCTTTGAAAAACTGTGATTTCTGAAGATTATCTCTTTGGAATAAGGTATCAAAATATTGCAGTGTTACTGCACCAACATCATCAAAGAAGGGAATCTAAAAATAAGAAAATAAAGTATTTTGATGTAAATTAAAAGTCCTTCTCACATCTGAAACTGCCACAAAATGGTAAAGAAAAAAAAATTCAGAAATAGCAAAATGCTAAAGACCACTTTAATAGAATTTCTGACTATAAAATCAGAATAAGAAAATAAGTTATTTTTTCCTTTCAAGTTCAAACCCTCAGAATCTGTACATGTGAGTTGGCTGGGCAGTAACTTTTTTTTTTTTTTTTTTTACATAAGTCCAAAATACTGAAAGATTAAACAGACTATCTTGAAGAAATAAAGAACATCAGTTATTTATTAAAATCCATGGTTATATGAGTGAAACAGGGGACGTGAGTTCTCTGGGAGTCCAGAAAACCTGCATGCTTAACTGTGACTGTTAAGACTATTTATTCGAAATTTTCATTTCCTATCAGAGTACTTACCTACATAAACTACTTAGCTGTCCAAGATTAAAAGAAGTTGAATACTTAACACATTTAAGAATGTAGATGTTATCTGGGAACTAACTGAACTAAGTTTTGCTTTAGAAAAGCTTAATCTACTTTAAATCATTTCTTGCCCTTCCACCTAGGGCAGAAATGCATGTGTACTCACCTTTGTCATCTGATCTGCATCTGGCCTTACAGTTGGGGTAACATTTAACAGTAGTTTTACATGTTCACGGACTTCCTCAGGTATATTTGTAAGTGAACTAGATCCTAAACGACTCAACTATTCAAAAGAGTGATAACATTAAATATGAGTATAAAATATTCAAAAAGACATGCATTTATATTATTAATATTTTATTTAAGGAAACTTTTTAAAAATTTACTCGATAAATTTGTAAATAGAATAACACTTATCTTTAATACTTAAAATTGTTTCTATTCCTAAAATTCCTAGAATGCCCAGTATTTATATTTACTCTAGTTAATGCCATAATTAAAATTATAGTGACAAATTTTAACCAGTCCTCTTTATTTATAGGAGTCTCACTACTGGTGTGATCATAGCTTACTGCAGCCTCAAACTCTTGGGCTCAAGCAATTCTCTTGCCTCAGCCTCCCAAGTAACTGGAACTACAGATGAGTGCCACCATGCCTGGCTAAATGTTCTAATTTTTTGTAGAAATTGAGTCTCACTATATTTCCCAGACTGGTCTCAAACTCCTGGGCTCCAGCTATCCTCCCCACTTGGCTGCCCAAAGCACTGGGATTAAAGGCATAGGCCAACACGTGCAGCCTTAGAATTACTTATATTAAATTGATTTTATGCATACTTAAAATGAGACACTTATCTCATTTAGAGAATTTTCTGAACACATTTTAGGGGAAAAAATTAAAGAAACATTTAATAAATTGTTAATGCCAGCAAATATTTATGGGCAAATACCTGATCCAACTGCCTACTGAAACTCTTGTAAATATCTTGCTTGTTGACTTCAAATATAGGTTTCCCTTTATTAAATACAGCATATATAACAGTTCCTAAAGAATACATATCACTAGCTGTTTCACAGCTCACAGAAAGTATGTATTCAGGAGCCAGATATTCAGGATTTGGAAGACACAATGATGGTAAATTTGGGTCCCATTCTTTACAAGGAAACTTAGGCTGCAATAAGACAAAAATGAGATTACATAGATTAAATATTTCGAATTAAAGCAAACCACTATCAAGCAGTAGCAATCTATCTTTAAAAGTGTACTCAGTCATACAAGTAAAAATGCTACCACCACACCTTCAACCCTAAAATTCCCAAGTCCCCAAATCCGAAAAGTACATAAGACAACTTGGAGAATAAGTTCCAGAAGACAAATTATCACTGTAAGAGGCAGTATAAAACGTGTGAAGGTCTGGATCATGTGTTGTGATACACAGGCTTCAAGTTTTTGTTTTTTTTTTTAATATGGTTTCAAGTTTTATGGGCTCAGGTAGAAACTGTTGTCTGAAATTTGATCTTTCACTAACTAGCTATGTGATTTGGTTAAAAGGTTCAAAAGACTGTAGTAAGGATTAACCAGATGTGTGAAAGTTGGACCTAGCACAGTGCCTAACTCATAGTATATACTCAACCAATACTAATTCTTTCTGATTATCTTAATAATTGTTACTTAAATTCCAAATCTATTTTAGGTCAAACCACTGTCCCTTCAACTACATATAATAAAAACTTAAAATATAGCATAAGGTGCCATATCACAAAGGGACTTCTATAAGGACACAATCAACAGAAAACACAATCGATCTAATGCAGTGTTTCTTTAAATATGTACAGGCAAGTATCCTAATCACTAAGAAACAGGTGCTTGGAAAGCAGAAAGACTAGGTTTAAATGCTGGCTCTACCACTCTCCACCTGCCTAAACTTACACAGGTTATTTTATTCTATGAGCATAATACTTACTCATCTGTATTATCCTTCTATCCCACTGAGCTATTATGAGGATTAAACAAGTACAAAAGAAGTGTTTGGAAAAGTGCTTCAATAGATGTTAGCTACTGCTATCACTGTTTCTGTTGTTGCGCCCCCTAAAGAAGACTGTCTGGGCCAATAAAGAAGGGAAATGCTGCTGTGGATTCACAATGTTGTGCCAGCATATTTGGCATTCTAAGGGGGAAAAAAACATTTAACCCAAGAGTCTCAAATTTATTTAACTCTGGCACCCTTTTTTCAACTAACATTCACTAAGCTGAAGAATATTCTTAGGTGCAATGAACACAAGAAATGTTCTATAAAGCTGTACATGTAAACATAACATAGCCTATTAATACACACTTATAAGACATAAAATCTCTAGTCCCATTCGAGATACAATCACAAATTTCCCCTTTAAAAAATTAGAAAACTAAAACTTTCATTACTTCTTGTTCAGAAGGATTTGTTGATGATAGACAAAAATCAAAACCCATTATTTTCCAGGCTCCACTTTTATTCAAAATTATATTTTCAGGAGTGACATTTCCATGAACCATTTTCACACTGCTATGCAAAAACGACAATCCTTCAGAAACCTGTATATGAAAAAAAAATTTCGCATGAAATCAAACTCCTTTCAATTACAATAAAATGTCTGACAAAATCATAATTATTTCTGCTTACATGTCACCTAACAACCAAATTTCATCATAGATGCAAAAGTACAGATATTCTCAATTGGCGGGAAAATCTAAGCATTAGTGGGAAAAACCAGTTATAAAACCAGAGTACAACTATTTATTAAATTCCCTTTTATATGTACATAAGCAAAAGAAAAGATAAAGTACCCTCTTAAGTCCAAAGTTATTCCACTCCCGAGTTTGAAAAGTGAAGGAATCTTTGATTCTTGAGCTATGGGCAGTGAATGGTAAGATTTTTACATACTTACACTTTATGTTGAAATTCAGTTTTTCTAAATAGTTTTGTATTCTGTTCTCAAATATTCAACCGATGTTCACTTATTCTCACATTAGATTAATATTGGTAAGTGTTACATTTGTACCTGAGGTTACCATGGAATGTGCCAACCAAAACTGAAGACTGGATTTCCATTTCCAAGAAGGAGTAGATTTGGGCAAGCAAATGCCCCCTAACTTCCAAGACATCATTCTCTGGTTTTCCTCAAACTTCACTGCTCACTGCTTTTTGGTCTCTTTTGTTGGTTCCTCCTCATCTCCCCAAACTCCTGGACTCAAGGTTTGGTCCTCTGCAGTTTCCCATTTACGCTCACTTTCCCAGTCACAGTTTTAAGTCTCACCGATATGCTGATCATTCCCAGCACCTCCAGTCTGGACCTCTGTTCTGAAGTCCAGACTTGACTATCTGACTGCCTTCTTGACTTCTTTTCCCTTGAATGTTTATAAGCATCTCAACGTTAGAGGATTCCAAAACTGAGTTTCACCCGGAATTAAATTCTCTCTTACTGGTAGTTTTTCCCATATCAGGTGGTAGCTACTTCACTTTTCCAGTTGTTTCGGACAAAAGCCTTTAAGTTATCCTGCAGTCCTCTACAGCAAATCCTGATAGCTCCGCTGTCCAACTAGACTTACAACCTGATCCTATCTCACCACCTTCCTTACCCTGGACCACCATTATCTCTGCCTGGATCACTTCAGCAGCTACCTATCTCATCTCCATGCTTCTTCCCTTGCCCTTTCTACACAGTTTCAGTCTCAGTACAACAACTAGAGTAATTCTGTTAAATCATAACCCAGACCGTGTCACTTTCCTGCTCAAAATCCTCCAAAATCAACAGACCCCTAGCCATATTGTCTAAGAAAAAGAGAGTGAAAACCCAAATAAATACAATTAGAAACACAAAAGATGAAGTCACAACTGACCCAGAAGAAATTCATAAGATTATCAGAGATGACTATGCATACCTGTACAGAAATAAACTCAAAAACCTAAAGGAAATGGAGAACTTTCTGACATTATATAACCTTCCAAGGTTGAAACAAGAAGAAATTGAAGCCCTAAACAGGCCAATAACAACCCAGGAAATCAACTTTGTCATGAGAAATCTATCTACAAAAAAAAAGCTCTGGACCAGATGGCTTTCTACAAAACATACAGAAACGAGCTGATATCAATCTTATTGAAAGTATTCCAGGCAACCGAGAAAGATGGAACTCTCCCCAAATCATTCTATGAAGCCAACATCACAATGATACCCAAACTTGGTTAAGACCCATCAACAAAAGAGAATTACATGCCAATATCCTTGATGAACACAGATACAAAAATTCTCAATAAGATCCTAGCAAATTGATCCAAAAACACACTCAAAAATCATACACCATGACCAAGTATGATTCATTCCCGGGATTCTGTTCTGATTCTACATTCACAAGATCATAAATGTAATTCAATACATTAACAGATGTAAAAATGAGAACCACGTGATTACATCATTAGACGCAGAAAAAGCTTTCGACAAAATCCAGCATCCTTTCTTGATAAAAACCCTTGAACATCTAGGCGTTGAAGGAACATTCATCAAAACAGTAAAAGCCATCTATGATAAACCCACAATCAACATTTTGCTCAATGACAGAAGTTAGAAGCACACCCCCTGAAAAGGGGAACAAGACAAGTTGCTCACTCTCACCCCTCCTGTTCAACATAGTGTTGGAAGTCCTGGCTAGAGCAATTAGGCAAGAGAAGGAAATCGGGGGTATCCAAGTAGAAAAGAGAAAGTCAAGTTATCCTTTGCAGATGATATGATTCTATACACTGAAAACCCAAGGGTTAGAGTTGATCATACTCAGTGATCTATCACAGAAACAAAAAACAGAGTACCATATGTTCTTACTCATAAGTGGACCTTGAACAATTATCATAATACTATAAGAAAGGGATTGGCAGTAGTGGGACACTGTGCGGGGGGAGTGGCAGTTGAGAGAAACTGTTAGGGAAGGGAGGGGCACAACTCATCAACAAGGGTACCTGCATAATCAATGTTTGTATACCTAACCCTGAACTGTACCCCACATCTTTATTAAAAAAAAAAGAGAAGAAAAGAAAACCCAAGGGAGTCCGTCAAAAGCCTCCTTGCATCGCTAAACGACTTTGGTACAGTTTGAGGTTACGAAATCAACATGCAAAAGACAGTGGCATTTCTATACACTAGTAACAAACAGAGAGAGAACCAAATGAAAAGCACAAGCCCATTCACAAAAGCAAAAGAAAGAAGGGAGGGAGGGAGGGAGGGAGGGCCTTGCCATCTACCTAACCAGAAATGAAAGACCTTTACAAGAATTACAAAACACAGCTCAAAAAAATCAAAGATGACACAGACAAATGAAAAAACATTCCATGCTCATGGATTGGAAGAATCAATATTATCAAGAAGTCCATCCTACCCAAGGCAACCTACAAATTCAACACAATGCCCACCAAAGTACCAACATCATTCTTCTCAGACCTGGAAATGACAATACAGAAATTCATATGGAAACAAAAAAGAGTGCGAATAGCCAAAATAATCCTCAGCAAAAGGAACAAAGCAGGAGGTATCACACTGCCAGACTTTAAACTTCACTATAAGGCTACAAATAATCAAAACAGCCTGGTATTGGCACAAGAATAGGCATATAGACCAATGGAACAGGACAAAGATTCTGGAAGCAAAAACTCGATCTCAACCAACTCATCTTTGACAAAGCCATCAGTAACAACCACTGGGGAGAGGAGACTTTATTTAGCAAATGATGCTAAGAAAACTGACTGACCACATACAGAAGAATGAAACAGGACTCCTACCTATTGCCATATTTTAAAAATTGGCTCTAAATGGATCAAAGAGCTAAACATAAAACCTCAAACTATAGAATCTTAGAAGAAAGCGCAGGAAACACCCTTATGGACATTAGCGCAGGCAACCCAATCTTGATCTAATCCTCAAAGTGTATGCCATAAAAAATAAGATAAACAAGTGGGACCTCAGCAAAAGAAACCATCAAGAAAGCGGGGAGACAACCCACAGAATGAGAAAAAATACTTGCTAATTGTGTACTGCACAAAGGCCTAACATCCAGGATTTATAAGGAACTCAAGCAAGCCAAAAAAAAAAGAAAAAAGAAAAAAAGAAAAAGAACAAACCAGCTCTATTAAAAAATGGGGAGAGAAGACATGAATAGATACTTTTCAAAAGAAGACACACGAGCAGTCAATAGACACATGAAAAAATGCTCAGCCTCACTAATTATCAGAGAAATGCAAACCAAAACCACACTGAGCTATCACCTTACCCCAGTAAGGATGGTCATCATTAATAAATCAAAAACAACAGATGCTGGTGCAGGTGTGAGAAAAGGGAACACGTTTACACTGTTGGCTGGAGTGCAAACTAGTCCAACCTCTATGGAAACAGTGTGGCGATATCTAAAGGAACTAGAAAGTGACCTTCCCTACAATCCTGCAACCCCTTCTCCCAGGAATATACCTGGGGGAACACAAATGGTTCTAAAAAAAAAGACACCTGCATACGCATGTTTATTGCCACAAAAGCAAATACATGGAACCAAGCCTACTGCCCATGGAAAGTAGACTGGATAAAGAAAAGGTGATACATAGACACAATGGAATATTACACAGCCATGAAGATGGACAGAATTATGGACTTCTCAGAAAACTGGATGGAGTTGGAGACAATCATTCTTAGGGATCTGTCACAGAAACAAAGAACCAAATACCACATGTTCTCACTCATAAATGAGACCTGAACATTAATCACAATAGCACAAGGGAGGGATCGACAGTTGTGTGACACTGCCAGGGGAGGGAGGGAGGGTGGAGGGCACATAACAACATAAAGGGTACCTAGTCCTAAACCAGGGGAAGTGAGGGCCAGGTGGAGGCCCAAACTTCACCTGCACATACATTATTTATGTACCTGAGCCTGACTTGTGCCCTACATCTTTATAATAAAATAAAGAAAAAGATGCAATCCCACTCCCCTCTCCCCGCCCAAAAATTCCCTCCAAAGGCTTTCCCTGTCTCTCAGAGTAAAATCCAAAGTATTTCTCCGGCTTCCAGGATCTGACAGGACCAGCTCCCCATGGGCTCTATGACCTTGCCTTCTACTGCTCACTTTCTGTTTACTTCTCTCTCCCACTCCAGACAGGCCACTGTTCCTTGAACAAGTCACACATGATCCTGTCTCAGGGGCTTTGCACTTGCCGTCCTCTCTGCCTAGATTCCCAGGTGTCTATATGAGTTGCTTCTTTGCCTTTTCCGGGTTTTTACTCAAATGCCCCCTCTTTAGTAAGATACTTCCTGGTCAACACATTCTAAAGTCCAAGTCCCCTTTGTCTCTCCAAACCGTCCCTCTTTCCCCTTCCCTTTTTTCTCCACAGCACTTAACACAACTAAAAGATTATATATTTACTCATTTTGCTTTCTTCTTACATGAGGATATAAATTCCAAAAAGCAGGAATTTCTCTGTTTTTTTCACTGCTATACCTTCAGTACCCAGGATTGTGTAAGACATAGGGACTGTCCAATAAAAATTTGCTTCAAAGGCGAATATGAGAATGAATACTAAAAAAAAAAAAAAAATCCTGCTTACAGCATTCAACATAAGACTAGCCCCCAGTAAAGAGTGTTAAGAACTATTTTAAGCCGGGCTCCGTGGCTCAGCCTGTAATTCCATGCTTTGGGAGGCTGAAGTGAGTGGATTGCCTGAGCCTGAGGGTTCGAGACCCGCCTGGGCAAGCGAGACCTCATCTCTACAATAAATCAAAAAATCAGCCGGGCGTGGTAGCGCGCACCTGTAGTTCCAGCTACTTGGAAGGCTGAGGCGGAAGGATCGCCGGAGCTCAGCGGGTCGAGGCTGCGGTGGCCGGAAGCGGCCACTGCACTCTAGTCTGAGACTCCAACTCAAAAAAAAAAAAAAAAGAATGTGCAGTTACTTATCTTGAGGGCACAAGTTGTACACCCTGCTAACCGGTAAACAATATCCAAATAATCTCTAGGCCTGCCAATTAACACCACCCAAATACTGCAGTATCCTAATAAAGTGAAACACAAGCTCTTGAAGGATTTTATAAGTATTTTAATTCTGAGCATGATTAACTCAAACGATCACTATTACAACTGAAAACCAGACACATGATGGTCCCGGCAATCAATTAGAGACCAATAGCTACTTGGCACAGACTACAGGCCTCCCTCGGTACCTTTGGAAGAGGGTTCCAGGACTCCCTTGGATACCCAGACCTGCAGAGATGCTGGAGCCCCTCATATAAAATTGAGTAGTATTTGCAGAGAACCTACATGCATCCTCCTGTGTGCTGTAGATCATGTCTAGATTACGTATAATACCTAGCATAATACAAATGCTATGTACATAGTTGTATTTTTATTTGTGTTATTTTTTTTCAAATATTTTTGATCTGCATTTTGTTGAATCCACAGATGTGGAGCTCCCAGATACAAGGGCTCACTGTAGTCAACTGTGCTTTCTTGACACCATTATTTTTAAGTAAGTACTTTTAACTCAACTGAGTAATAAAGTAAAAGATACATAATATTTTACAAAGTATATCAGGAAAATGAATGTTATAGGTTGAGTAAATGTTAGTTCATGTTTATTGGTAATGGAAAATCAAAAAGAATAAGCTTGTCACAATATATCCCACTTATTTTGTATTTAACGTTAATTTTTCAATTATTACTTTTTCATCCTTCCAAAAGATAATAAAATAAAAGCTTTAAAGGATAGTAAAATATTTAAAAAATTCCTTGAGTTATGTCTCCACCTTTTTTAGCCAATGGTCTGTCATCTTAAAGTTGGGAAATAAATTTATAAGTCAACAACAAATTAAAGATCAAATGCGTCACACTCACAATTCACAACATACAGATATACCATCCAATAATTAGCTATTTACATAGTCCCTGAAGAACTGTAAACAAGGTCAGAAGGTTTACTTGCCAAATTTATCCTATCAGTAATGTAAAAATTTATTGGTACTTAAAAACATAGATTATCTAAGACCTTTTAAAAATTATAGTATGAATCTTCCAGTTCTTGAAGAGAGCAACAGCACAAAAATGATATAAGCAATACCAACTTGTGTTTCTGAAAAACTGTCCAACTTGTATAACATCTGAAAGAAACAATCACCTAATAGAAGGCCAGAGGTAATTAGAGAAATTTAGGCAGAAGGACACAGGGTATCTCCAGTGTTTAATAAGATTACTACAGTTTGAGGTTTTACGTTTAGGTCTTTGATTCATTCAGAGTTGACTTTGTTTATGGTGATAGGTAGGAATCTTCTGCATCAAAACATCCTTCACTATTTCAGATGGTATTTATGGCTCAACATTCTTTATAAAAATAGGTTTTCACAAACTGCATGTCATCATTGGCTTAACGTTTCTCACTGTTTGTTTTCTTCACCAATTAAAATTTCGCGTCACATCTAGCCACCATTTTGGATTTGAAGCTGCTGCTTGATACTGATACTTCGTAGATGTAGTTTGACTATTCCTATATGTGTCCACTTATTGATGAGAATCATATTCTTTTAGTATTAACTAGTACAAATGACTTCCCATCAATTAGTCTGGTATACTCAAGAAAAGAATAATTATTCTTATAATAACTTTAATTACAGAAATTACACTGTCACTACTTCTCGTTACCATCACATTTTGACTCCAGCTAAATGTATATGCAGAAAAATCTCATCCTTACAAATGTGGTTTTGAACTAATAAGTTCTGCCTGCTTACCCTTCTCTATAAAATTCTTTCTAGTAGCTATTACATTTCTTCTATTCAACCTAGAAACTGCCCTTTTACTTCCCCTTTCTTGAGCTTTCCGAACAAAAAATCTCAAGCTTATACTAATTATAACTTTAATCTTAGTCCCTAGGACTTACCTATGAATGGATACAAAAAGAATTAGAATGAGTTGAGTATGGTGACTAGTTTAAAATCTGCCCCGAAGGGTACTGAGTACCTACAAAGTAATTAAGCCACTATTTTAAAGCCTGTAGACAATTCACATTTGGAAATTAGAGTTTCTTCCATAAGGTGCTGCATTTTATTTTAATAAAATAAATTGTTATAATTTTATTATTATTATTATTATTACTATTATTATTATTATTGAGTCTGGGTCTTACTCTGTCACCCAGGCTGGAATGCAGTGGCACGATCATAGTTCACCACAACCTCAAACTCCTAGGCTCAGGCAATCCTTCTGCCTCAGTCTCCCAGGTTGCTGGGACTACTGGCATGTGCCATGATACCTGGCTAATTTGTGTGTGTGTGTGTGTGTGTGTGTGTGTGTGTGTGTGTGTGTAAAGAGAGAGAGAGACAGGGTCTTTCTATGTTGCATAGGCTGGTCTGGAACTACTGGGTTCAAGTGATCCTTTCATCTCAGCCTGCCAAAGTGCTGGGATTACAGGCATAGGCCACCACACCCAGCAGGTGCTGCATTTTAAACATCTTTCTGTGTTTTAACTGACCACTCTTCTTAGCATCTCTTAATGGAAAAGTGATGGCATAGTTGCATGAAAGGGCTCCCATTTTTACATCATAATGCCTGCTAAAATACAGATTAAATCTAGTGCCACTTGAAAGACCCATAAAAACTTATATCGCTTCATTTATTTGATGGGGGGAAGCAAGAAGTTACCTCAAAATAAATGTTTCCTTGGTTCCATGAAGAATCACTTGGGTAATTTCCCAGTAGCCCCTTGGGTTAAGATAAAAAAGTTACTGAGGAAGGGGAATAGGAAAGAGTGTAATAAACTTCTGTGACTCTAGTGAAGGTCTCAAGATGCCTGATGTGCCAAGTTGATCACCAGAGAAAAAAGGAGAATTCCTCTCCCCAAGATGGGAAGGACAGAGAACTATTGAGGAGGACCTGACTGAGGCTCAGGGCCACAGAAAGATAATGAGAACTCCCTAAACAAAAACGGTGTCCAAAATGGGTGGCCAAGCAGCTGACTTGGACTACTCACTAAGAGCCACGGGTGGGAGACCTGTTTTCAGCACTCTGTATGACTGGTGAAAGCTCTTTTGAACTCAACTTTCTGGAGTTAGGGACACCACGGTGGTCTATGCAAGGTCTAGGCCAGCGAGGGCATTCAGGATGAACAAACAGGTCCACACACCTACATAAGAGCAAGCTTCAACAGGGACACTACACAGTGACAGCAAGACACGTGTGAAGTAAAATAATTAGATGGCATAGCTTTTATTTTAAAAACATAGACCCAAGTGATCCTACCTAGAACTAGGTAAGGCATCAAGTTCAAGGTTGACTGAGTGGATATAACTTCAAAAGGGATACTAGACTCATTGCTAATAAATGCAGATAGAGATTCAAATATGTCATTAAAAAGGTTAAAATAAAGCAGCCCCGACGTGTATTCTGATTCTGTGTAGCATCCGTGCCACCAACATGCTAGAGATTTCTACATAATCATCTTAAACCTGCTTGGCATACATATAATCCTCCACAAATACTGAAAGCATAGACCTTTGGCAGTAATTAAAGGTCTTGTTGCCTGGGAATTTCTCATCAGACAACTCAGGAACAAGGAGCTCAAGCGCATACCCAGTCTTGGAAGAATAGCCACTTAAGATGCCTCGCAGCCATCTGCAACTTAACTTAAAGGCAGCTGCATATTCCTGAAGGAGAGGGTCAGCTATTTATTCATTCTTTCAACAATATTGATTGAACACCTCCTAGAAGCCAGAAACTGTGCTAGGTGCTGGGAATACCAAGATGAATAAGACATGGTCATTACCATTTAGCAAATGAAAAAAGACTCGCAAACAAATCAACAAAGCCCTCTGTGGAAATGCTAGGCACGAGACAGGAGGCAGAAATGAGAAGAACCTAATTCTTCTAGAGTGAAAGGGAGGGGGCAGGGAGAACAGAAGGCTTCGCAGAGGAGGGCAGAGGAGGGCAAAAGTGTTTGAAGTAGAAGGAAACAGACATACAAAGGCAAAGAGGGCCAGAAGCAGCAGGGCATGCTAAAGGGAGCAGCGAGGGCAGCTGCTGTAATGCCCAGTGCTGCAGGCAGGCAGGCTTGGGAGGCAAGGATGCATCCGGCAGGCTCTGCACAGCTCACTTTCTGAAATGGAAACATTGGAAGGACAACCCCTATCCCAACATCCACCTGGATATTATCTATTTCATATCTTTAAAATGCTTTTCTCTCAGGAAACTGTGTCAGAGTTCTTTAGAGAAATAGAACTAGCAGGTGATGATAGATAGATAGATAGATAGATAGATAGATAGATAGATAGATAGATAGATAGATAGATAAACAGACATAAAGAGATTTATTTCAAGAAATTGTCTTATGCAATTGTGGGACTGGAAAGTCCACTATCTGTACAGCAGACCAGCAAGTTAGAATTTCTTAGGCAGGAGCCCTTGTTGCAGAAATTCAAAAAGAATTTCTTCCTTCTCTGAGCAATGTCAGTTTTTGCTTCTGTAGCTTTTCGATTGATTGGATTAGGCAGACTTACATCTTCACAAATAAGCTCCTTTACTTAAAGTCATCTGATTGTAGATGTCAACCACCAACCACATTAAGAAAATACCTTCATAGCAACACTTAGATTTGTTTTTGATTGAATACTTGGGGAACTATGACCTAACCAAGTTGACACATAAAGCTATCAAAGTCATATTACCAATTTACATTTAAAGATACATTTGGTTTTACATCCAAAAATACAACTCTCACTAACATCTGATACAATATTTAAAAATCCCTACATGCCTAATTTTATAATTTAACACAGAAACCTGTAACATTGCATCCACTTTTTCCAGCATACACACACACAATCATACACACACACACACACACCACACACAAATAGTATCTCTTCAAGCAAAAATGGTGCTTTTCATCAGTAGTATAATTGAGAAGTCAACAGATTTACCTGAATATTTTATAATTTAAACTGTGAGATTTCACAATATTTCTGAAGTCTTAATTCAGTTTCCAAGAGCTCCTACCTGTGCCTGAATCCATAATGTGTTTTGTTGCAACCACAAGACTATGTAGCTATCTTTTTCTTCTAGTTCCTTTCTGAAGTCCTTACTACATGAGAATGTGCTCAAGCATGAACTTCCTGTACACATGTTAAAAGCAGCAGTTAACAGTTGAATTACTCATATCCAGGACCAAACTAAGAAGCATCCCTCTGAAACCCAAAGGTGTTCACTTTGAATTCCTCTTGAGCATAGAGGTTATGTTTTGGTTGGGTATTTTTATCAAATGACCATTTTTTCCCATTAAAAGTAGATTATTCCTTGAACAGAGCCATATCCTGCAACTAGCAGTCTGTATGCTAAGCAGTCATCAGTCTGTGAGAAAAACTACACAATATTTAATACCATGTGAACTTTGAAGATCAGCCAGAACTCTGAAGATCAGAAATCGTTTCTGGAATCCTGATAGTTTCAGAGCATTATATGAACATAGATCAAAATATCTAACATAGTGCCTAATGCTGTAGATGTCTAGAAAATATTTGTTAAATCTAAAGAGAGAAATAAATTTGACCTTCTGGAGTGAAATGAGTAAGGAAGAACTGGAAATTGATGTCAGTCCAAACCAAGTATTATATATATTTACTCTAATTTCATTGATAGAAAAACATATACAGTTGACCCTTGAAGAACACAGGGGTTAGAAGCACTGAACCCCCATAAAAACAAATGTGTATAGCTTTTGACTCCCCAAAAATGTAACTACCAATAACCTACTGTTGTCTGAAAGCTTTACTGATAACACAAACAATTAACACATATTTCATATATATATGTATATATATATAGTGAATATGTACATAGTCATACACTAAACTAGAGAAAAGAAAATGATATTAAGAAATCATAAGGAAAATATTTACTGTTCATTAAATGGAAGGGATTCATCATAAAAGTATTCATCCTTGTTATCTTCACGTTGAGTAGGCTGAGAAGAAGGAGGAGGAGGAGAAGGAAAGGGAGGGGTTGGTTTTGATGTCTCAGGAGTGGCAGAAGTGGACAAAAATTCATGTATAAATTTGCCTGTGAAGTTCAAACCCACGTTGTTCAAAGGTCAACTGTATTTATTACAGATTTTAGGTTTTGATACTAAAAAAAGAAATACTTTTAGATATCTTCATAAACTCCTTAATTGAAATGACTCATTGTGAACAGGTTGCCTCCAAGGATGAAGGAGATGGGGAATACACGGCTGAACCTCTTAACCATGATGATGGTGGCCATCTGTGTCTCAGCACCCCGAAGCCAGGAAGGGGTCCTGAGCAATCACAGTCTGAACTGCAATCCCTCATCTAAGGGTTAGCAGATAACTGAGGCTAAACTGGAGCTGTTCAGCCAACAGAAAAAGTCAAATCACCAAATGCAGGGAGGTGATTTAAAAGAAATGTGGACACCAGGGCATAAAATCAGAAAATGTCCACAGGCAGGTACAAGGGAAGCTGGTAGCAACTCCTGAGCTGAAAAGTAGGCCTTCTGGTTATGTACATGGTTGGCTTTTTATCCAGGTCCTGGAGCTGTGAGCGAGAGCATGCTAGAAGTGCTTAAAATGGGTAGATGAAGCCTCCAGGGAAAGTCTCCAGATAAATTATCCATGTTTGCACCGGGAAAACCTTATCTGATCATTACTGTCAAGGTATGAGTGCACAATGCAGGGAAAAGCAGGTAGACAGCACCATTCATTTAACACTACTTTTATTCTTAGTTTGCCTAACAATCTACATGCAAATCAGCAGCACTCAAAACTGAGAACAGAGGGTAGCAAGCAAATAAATGATAACTCCTACTAATTTGAAGTACTTGTCCATTTAACTAGATTGTCTCTTTTCCTCTGTTATTTTTCTTCACAGTATGGCTTAGACCTGCTCGGGACACACACATTCTTGGGCAGCAGATAATGACCTAGGAGCTGTTCCAGGCCCATCTCCATCATCTGTTCTGAGTTTTCTTTCTCTTTAAGTCTTCTGGTCCCCATTCTGTTGACTTTGAGCTTCTTCTTAGGGGAGGGAGGGGCATACCTCATCAACCTGCATGATCAATGTTTATATACCTAACCCTGAATTGTACACCACATCTTTATAATAAAAAATTTTTTAAAAAAAGAATTAAGGGGGAAAAAGCAAAGTGCAACAACAACAACCACAGAAAAAAAAGCCTACCTGGATTTTCATGTGCCACTTCCTTAAGACACTAATTCCCAGATTCCTCTGCTCCCTTTGCCATGGCTCAAAGTAAACATAGTCCTGGTCCATGTGCTACTCATTCCCAACCCTTGGCTACACAGTAGATTCACCTGGAACACTTTAAAAAGCCACCATTGCCTAGGTCCCTCCCCAAGAGGCTCTAACCTAGGCTGAGGTATGGAGCAGGCGTTTGTATTTTTTTAAACTTCTTGTTGATGCTAACGTACAGCCAGAATTGGGAGTCACTGGTGTGGCTAAAGCTTTCATATACAGTCCTAGGTGGTCAGGAAGAAAAATCAGGGCAAGAATCACCACACTGAGCCACAAAGGGTGTCAGAAGTCACTACCAAAAAACAGTGAAAAGCAAAATATGCAATAAGAATCCTAAGCACTGTAATTATCCTAAGCACAAAAATGACACAATTAAGTACATTTGGATAGATCAAGAACGATCAAAGCTGGGGTCCATGAAAGGAAAGCATGTACAATCTCCTGACTTCCAACAAAGGTTCTCACTTATTCATGAGACTGAGTGTTCACCAGATTAGTAGTCAATCTCATTCAGAAAAACCATGAACATCCTGCCATTAAGGGGCATCTAGAGTCTGCTAAGGGTGCTCAGCTTTTAACTATCCAGGTTCCCTCTGCAAGCTAATGAAAAAATGATGGAAATATCAAAGAACAATCTGTTTCAGAATCATTGATTTTAAAAGCACACAGCATATGATGACATGATTACATCTTTGGTGATTAACAAAACAAGAATTTATTTAAATTACAGACCTTCTGGTTGAAACAAGCTGCCACCATAAGGTGATGTGTGTGACATATGCTGCATTTAAAGCAGGGCATAAGTAAAAATAACCCCATGCTAATGACTTTTGTTCATTTTGGAGTCAGTTTTCCAAAAAATAATAATAACTGTAAAACATGAATTATGAATAAGAATGAGCTAAGCTACAGTTTAATATTAATTGGGGTTATTTAGGAATTGGGGGGCAGTCTCTTTGCTAACAACTGCATTATATTCTCAAATGATACCTGAGAACTAGAAAGTAAAATGCAAGAATTGTATTTTAAATCCATAAATGAAGATAAACCCCCTTATGACAAAACAAAAGTGTAACAAGATTTGTCCAAACGATGTTCTACATTTAAACTGTGATAATTTTAAAGAAGGGAAAAAATACTTCTGCCTGGAAAGTAGAGGCTGAAGAAAAAAATGCAGTGTGCATTGATTTTAATAAAATCAGATATTGTGTAATACTTGAAGAAATTACTAAAAGAAATATTTTTACCAATTCCTACTAAAGCTTATGGATCGACAAAATAACATGGCATACAATCTCTCTACTTTTTGTCTCACACAAATTAGTAATCTCCAGCTATTTTGAGAACCCTTGCTTCCCTGTGTCTGAGGTTTTTGTACAATGCTGTTTCCTATGCTTGAGATATCCTACTTTATATTTTTTAGGGGTCAACCCTTGCCTATTTTTTGAAATAAAGCTCTAATATCACTTCCTTTTCTTTCTACTCTTCCCCTTCTAAAACTGAGTTGGGTTTTTCCCTCTTCTAAATCATAGTACTTTTTTCCCCTTAGTTAATTTAAACACTTAATAAACTTTTTTCATTAAATAAATGGCATTCTTTAAAAAACATTTGGATCATTACTCAGTGAGAAAGGGACTGACTTCAATAGGTTATATTATTTCCTATGAACATATTTCTCTATTTCTTTGTCTTTCTTCTTTTAGAAAGCTTTTTAATTATAAAGGTAAAACTTTTTTCATTATTAAAATATAAAAAGCAATAAAAATTAGAAGAAAAATGCCATCTAATATTCCACCACTCATAGTGATTGCCACAATTTACTTTAAATATATTTTCTATATATGTATTTTAAATAAACAGGTCAAAATGTACGTAAGGATAAAATGTGAAAGAAGATGAGAGAGATGATAATTAGGTAGATACATCACACTTTACAAAAACAAAATGATCTACAAAAAAATAACTAATGACTCATACACCTTAATAAATCAATAACACAGATATAGTAAGGAGTTTTACTGATAAGATCTGTTGACTCAAAGAAGCAGGAGGTACTTAAAAGAGAGTCAAATAGTATCATTTCGACATATATCATGGTAAAATGAACAGCAATAGCTGACCAAAAAGATAAAAACACAGACGGTTTTCAAGCTCAACATAGTTGGTATGAAAATGAAGCATCGAAATAAGTGGGAAGTTGTCCCAGAATGCTCGTTTCTCTCTCCCTTACTAGTTAAAAACAAGATACATCCTATCTCAATTCTCAAAAGCCAAGATGACTTCATGACCAAGCAACTGCATATTCTCACCACTAACCAAAACACTGACAAACCTTAGCAGAGGAACTGTGCCAAGGGCATGTCCAGTGCCCCCAGACTGAACGGGTAGACTTTGAGGGACAAGACCAATCATGATGCAACTGATTTTACCAATATGTACTATAAGTAGTAAAAGGCATTGTGACAGGGAGCTAAAGATTAAAGAGGACAATTGCAATGCCATGTAGAAAATGATATAATTTAAAAAAAAGAAAGACGGCATTCTATGGATCAGGGAAAGGTTCCATGTGGAAATAGCATCAGAATTGAAATTTAAATGATGAGTCAATTTAGCTAAGGCAAGAGGGGTGGAGGAATTTCAGGCAGAAGAAACAATACATGCAAACTAATGAGGCAAAAGAGACGATATATACTGAAGGTACTCAAAGTATCCTGAAACTGAAGCCACAACTAAGGGGTTAGTTGATGGAGAGAAAGCAGAGTGGTGAGGGATAAAGCTGGAAATGCAGGAGCTAGATCTTCGAGGGCCAAGTACAGCCCGGAAGAGAGTTTAAACTTAATCCTGAATGTAAAAGGGAGCTTTCAATGATTCTAAGCTTGGATGTCAGCTGATACAGTCTGCTTTTTATTAATACTCAGCTGACAACAGCATGGAGACTCATAGGGTTACAATAAGATGAAATTAGACCAGTTAGGGGACTACTGCAGTTTGTGTTTTATTAACACTTAGCTGACAACAGCATGGAGACTCATAGGGTTGCAATGAAATGAAATTAGAGGAGGCTACTGCAATAAGTCAGGGAAAGACAAGGGCCTGACTAAGGAACTAGCAACAAAAATGAGGAGAGGGATATAATTAAAGTCTATTAAGGGAGTAGAACCAATAGAATTTCATCATTTATAGAATGCGGGTAGTAAGAAACAGTATATATATACACACACACATACAGTATATAACAGTATATATACATACATATATGTGTATATATATATATCTGCTTCACCAACTGGCGAAGCACAAGTGGTGCTACTATGCACCAAATTAGAAAATGCAAAAAGAGAGACAGGTTTGAAGACAGAAGATACATTTAGTCTTGGAAAAGTTGAGTTTTAAATGCCTGTGGAATACTAGGGCATGCCCAGTAAGTGGCTGAATATACTAGTCTGCACTAGGATGGAGAAAAGATATAAGAACATTCAGGGTAGAGGTGAAGTTTTCAGTTTATCGTTTTCAAAAGTAGGTAAAATTCCATAGGAAGAAAAAAAGGGATTGAGATCAGACTCCTAGGAAAACCAACCTCAAAGGAATTCGAAGAAAAAGAATCCACACTGTATAAAAAGAAGGCAGCTCCCAGGATAGAAGAAAAGATTAGGAAAATATTGTAAAGAGATACAACAAAAAAACCAAGAAAATGGAATATAATAAGTTCAAGAAAGGAAATGACTAACAGTGTGAAGCACTAATTTAATGTGAAAAAAATCAAGAACTGAAATATATCTGTTAAATTTAACATTTAGATCCTTGTTGACTTCAGCAAGAACAGTTTCAAAGACTGAGAAGAGGCAAACATTACAGTGTAGTGAGTTGGTCATATATGGGAAGAAAGGAAATGAAGACTGAATATAGACATTTATTTTAATGCTAATCTTGGCTGGAAAGGAACAGAAGACATACCAATAATTAGGTGACATATTCTTAAGCACCAAGAGAGACATAACCATGTTTCTAATGGAGGGAATCACGTATCAGGTCTATTTTTGCACATAGCTTGCTTTCTCTATTTAACTCTGAGTTGCTTGAGTGCAGAGACACTACACCCAGGCATAGTCCACATAGTAGCTACTCCATAAATGCTTACCTAATCAATGAGTAAATGAATGAATGAATCAATCAGAAAGAATATAAAGAATATGGTAAACACAGACAGACTTGAAAATGATAGGAACAGCCTGGCATTACAGAATAAAACTTCAGTGGGAACATTTTGAAATGATACCAAAAATAAGTTATATGATTTCATTTAAAAACATTATTTTAGTTGAACTTCGGCTTCCTTATTTGTAAGTAAAGTCAGAGTTGATCAGGAATAGCAAAGAGGGCTTTAACTCATTCCAACTATGCTAAAACACTCCGCTGTAGAAAATTCTGAGTCTCTGTCTTTATTTAATCCTCTACTAGAGTAGAGAATTTTAATGATCAGCAATGTCTGCCATGTATGCAGAAGGAGGAACAGGTGACACGTACGCCACATATTTGCCAATCCTGAAATAGTTCATGTATATAGCTCTTAAATATAATATATATATGATTTATAGTACTTTTCTGAAAATTCATTCAAAATAAAGTTTTATAAAAATTCTACAGTAAATTAGATTTAAGACTAGAGAGATGTTTTATTCATGGCCTGTCTCAGATTTTTTATTTATAAAAACTAAATCAGGATGTCTAGAATATAGAGTCCACATATAGAAAATTTGGGAGTAGTAGCATTTTTATAGGAAATGGTGGTATTTGTTTTACTAGCTAACTACACAGAAGAATAATGTGTTTTTCCAGACCCATGCCCTATACTTTTTTTTAACACTTAGGTAGTGACTTTTCAGCATCCATGATGCTCAATGAGCACTCTTTTATTACTCTCAGAAAACTGCCCCGATAGAGGCTGGTGGTAAGTATGATTAGCTTCACTGACCAGATGGGGGAAAACAAAGCACAGAGAGAATACATTACTTTTGTAGGCTACTGAGCAAACTAGAAATGGATATGGAAATGGTTTCTTTGGCCAAGCAGATGGAAGACTTGATTTAGGCATTTGCTCAGCTGTTCCAGAGCTGCACCTAGAAAGGTCCTCTTGAGATGGGGTTCAGTACTCCTAGTTTTACCATCTATCCAATACTAAAACACAGTTCTAAATGCAAAGATGAGCCCCTTAATTTTAGTGTATATCTAACTATAATGTAGTTTTATTTCCATAGCCACTCACTTATAGATGTCAGCAACTACCTCATTCCTGACTGCCTTTATGAATAGACCTAAGAAGAATATAGAGAAGTGAAAAGTTTCCATTTTTCTTTAAAACAAAAACTTAAACTTACTTAAGTTTGGCACAAGTGATTAGTGGAACAGATTTAAAAAGAGGTAACAAACAAACTATCCTGTTTAAATTCAATTTAGTTGAATGTATTGACTACAGTTCAACAGATCTGTGAAAGTATAGTCTAAATCATTGAGACGATTTTACTCATTTTATTATAAAGTGTTGGCATGAAAAGTAAGCAAACAATCAAAGTTACAGACAAAAATAAACAAATATAGGAAGGGTCTATTTGTTCTGTAGAAGCCAGGTCAGAGACTGGAGGCTCTTTTGCCATGTTATTCAACTGGTTCAGTGCAGGACACAACTTCTGGAAGTTCTGTTCTATAATGGTTGCATACTTCTTTTCCAGAATGTGGGGCAAAAATTGTTTTTAGAATGTAATTCTGGTCATCTATCCACCAAGGAAACAAGATTGTTTTTTGAAAAGTTGATTTGGGGATTATAAATCTTAAAATTATCAGGAAAGAAGTAAAACTCTGAATATTTCTTATAGATGCAAATGCTATATAAATTCATGATTGGAGGGTGATTAAATAGTATTGAAGTATTTTAAATATTCTTCATTAGCAGAATTAGAAAAATTGAAGACTCAATCTGGGTTCCTGCTTACCCTTCACTACTATATGTCAATTTTGAGTAATAAAGTTATTTCTATGCTTCCTATGTGTCAACTCACATTAAAATACAGTGAGACAGTATATGAGTTTTTAATTAAATGTGGCAGTACTCTCAAACCACTGCACAATAGAGTAAGAGGAGTCTAGGTTCTAAGTGAATTTTTATTTCACGTCTATAAAAGTAGATAATGTAAATCTGAGGCCAATACTTCCCTCTTTTTGATTTTGGCCATAAATCAATATTTCTTAAAAGAGAATTCCTTAGTTGGGCATAGGTACACAGAATTTTTTAACACTATGAGCTCTGGAGCCAGGCTCAAATCCTTACCCCACACATTATCAGTCATGGGGAATAGAAGAAAGGTAACTTTTCTTAACTTCAATTTTCTTATTTTTACAGTGAAATTGGTGACATTTTATATAAGGTTATTTTGAGAAATAAATGAGATAATTTCTTGAAAGAACTTAACATTGTGCCTGACCTTTAGAAAGCACCCAATACATGTTATTGTTGTTAATTTTTTTATTACACTATCATTAACTTTACTGATAGATAGCCAAATAATCATTCATCCTGATTGCCATCTGAAGGACAGTCTCTTATATTATGAGTACGATGTCAGTAGTGAAATAACATAAAAAGAGAAAGATACTTAATAAAGTACTCTATAAACTCTGTTTTACATAGAAAATAGACACCTATCTTTCCAAGAAAGGGACTGAGCTCTGAAGTGAGATAGCAAATATTCAATGTACTGTTCACTATAATTAGAATTCATCTTTTATTCTACATGTGAAATACTCAATATGTATAACTTTGTGGTATTTGAATTATGTAATCTATAGAAGAAATTTTCTGTAATTCAAATGCATTTTTCCAGATATATAATTTTTTTTTTTGAATTAGACTCTCACTCCTTTGCCCAGGCTGGGGTGCAGTGCACGCACGCTCATGGCCACCCCAGCATCAACCTTCTGGGCTCCAGCGATCTTTCTACCTCAGCCTTCCAAGTAGTGGGAACTACAGACGCGTGCTACCATGCCTGGCTATTTGTTATTTTATTGTAGAGATGCCTGGGCTGGTCTCGAACCTGCGGGCTCAGGCAATCCACTCGCCTCAGCCTCCCAAAGTGCTGGGATTACAGACTGAGCCACCGAGCCCGGCCTAGATATATAATTTTTATGTTTAATTTTTATTTATATATTGACAAATTATAACTGTATATATTTGTGAAATATAAAGTGATGTTATAATATATGTACACTATATGCTATTAGTAATTATAGTTACCCTGACATGCAATAGAGCTCTAAAATGCATTTCCCCTGACTACTGAAACTTTGTGCCCTTTGACCAATAGGCACCCAAATTCATAATTGTTATTCAAAGTTATAACAAGCCGGGCTCAGTGGCTCAGCCTGTAATCCCGTGCCTTGGGAGGCTGAGGTGAGTGGATTGCCTGAGCCCGCGGGTTCAAGACCCGCCTGGGCAGGCGAGACCTCATCTCTACAATAAAAAAAAATTAGCTGGGTGTGGTAGCACATGCCTGTAGTTCTAGCTATGGAAGGCTGAGGCGGAAGGATCGCCGGAGCCCAGCAGGTAGAGGCTGCAGTGGCTGGGAGTGGCCACTGCACTCCAGTCTGGGCGATAGAGTGAGAATCCAACTCAAAAAAAAAAAAAAAAAAGTTATAACAATACAATATATAATTGTCATTCAAGGCAAAAGACCAATTGAAACAGCTAAGTTATAACAGAAATAAAATTGGAGTTCAGTTTTTTTTAATTTTAGGCTCCATCACATATAGTTTTGTTTTACCTCAGGCAACTTATTTGACCTTGTTGATAATTGTGGCTGCTTTCATAGATTTTAAGTGGAGATAATAGACTTAAGGTTTTCAGTGTGGTATGTTAGGAGTTTGCTAGGGGAGGGAGGGGCATACCTCATCGACAAGGGTACCTGCATAATCAATGTTTGTATACCTAACCCTGAATTGTATCCCACATCTTTATAATAAAAAAAAAAGATTGGGAAAAAATAAAGGAAGTCATGACTTCATCCTAACAGCAAGTAAAAAGCTGAACAAATCAAAAAATCAACAACTCTTCCTGGATTTGTCAGAGAAGTGAGGTCACAGGGCAAATCACCGCCCCCAAAATTGGAAAGATTGACAGGACCCAGAGAATCACTACTTAATGGAGCAGAAACCAAGAAGAAGAAATCTCTGAGGGAACCAAAGCCAGGATAGGAAAATCTGAACTGTAATTGATGAATTGCTGGAGACTCAGTGTGAACAAGTCTAAGAGTTAAAGTCTCCAATGGGGAGATTTTTCGGAGTTTTACTTCCTGGAACTCCACCAGGTCTCAAAGTGAAGATTATTTTCAAATTCCTTTATACTTTCAACAGGGGGGAGGGGAAAGCACTCATTTTAAAATATACCAAGGCACTCTGTTATTCATGAGGCCTGCTCTCAAGAAAAACTTTTATAGAGCCTAACCTTCCTGGGATTTTATCAGAGCCTAACTGATCTAGGGGAAGAAAAACACCTGACTCTAGACCTCTCCAGCAATACTGTTCCACCTGGAGAAGGGGGTGGGTGAGAGAGACAGAGACGCCCTGGTGAAGTTCACAGCCCAGGGTACAGCCTCACTAAAAGACTGAGGTCTAATCACAGGACTACAGAATACTCCTCCTCTCTCCAACCCTTAACACCACATTAGTAGAGGCCTATTTACTATAATTTCTTTTATAAAGCATATGAAAAAGCAAAAAAAAAAAATCCATTGTGAAGAAACTGAGCAAACATTAGAATCAGAGTTAGATATGGCAGGAATTCTGAAATTGTCAGGTCAGAAATTCTTTTTGAAACGATGATGATTAATATGCTAAGGAATCTAATGAAACATGCAAGGACAGATGGGTAATGTAAGCAGAGAGATCAGAGAGATAGAAATGCTGTGAAAAAATGCTGAAGATCAAAAACAGAAATGAAGAATGTCTTCGATGAGCTTGTTAGTAACTGAACACACATGAGGAAAGAATGTCTGAGCTTGAGGATATCTCAATAGAAACTTCCAATATTAAAGAGAAAAAAAGACTGAAAAAAATGGAACAGAATATCCAAGAATTGTGGGACAACTACAAAAAGTGTAATATAAGCCTCGTGGAAACACCAGAAGGAGAAAGAGAGAAAAGAGCAGAAGAAATATATATTCGAAGTAATGATGACTGAGAATTTCCCCAAATTAATGTCCGACAATAAACCATAGGCCCAGGAAGTTTAAAATTCATAAAGCAGGATAAATGCCAAAAAACTACACCTAGGCATATAATATTAAAACTGTGGAAAAATCAAAAAATTTTTTAAAAAATCTCATAAGAGACCAGAGGTAAAAATATCTTACCTGTAGAGGAGTAATAAAAAGAATTACATGTAACTTCTCCTCAGAAAACATACAAGCAAAAAGAAAGTGCAGTGAAATATCAAAAGTGCTGAGAGACATTAAAAAAAAACCACACTCATCTAGAATTTTGTACTTTGTGAAATTATCCTTCAAAAGTGAAGGAGAAATAAAGACATTCTCAAACAAATATTGAGGGAATTTATTGCCAGGAGACCTGCCTGCAAGAAATGTTAAAAGAAGTTTTTCAGAGAGAAGGAAAATTATACAGATCAGAAACTCAGATTCACATAAAGAAAAAGCATTAGAGAAAAAATTAGTAAAAGCAAAATGGAGATAAATAATAATACCAGTCACATGGCCTTTGTGGGGCTTAAATAAGTTAATAAATAAGGTAATTTAGTAACTCACCAAGCAAGCAAATAGTAGGTATCATAAATATTTATGACAGAAAAAAACAAATACAAATTAATCAAAATGCTTTTTACTTCCTAGAGGTGCCAATTTCTTGCTTTTACTTCCTAGGGGTGCCAATTTCACTCTTTTTACTAGAGTCAATCTTGTAAAATTTTAGTTCAGGGGCTCATTGATTCACAATGAAATTGTGATAATGAACATTAGATAGTTCTTTTGAACTATGACATGACAGTAAAAAAAATAAAGACAGGAACAAAATCCAATTATCTGTATTTTTTAAAGTGCTTGAGGGGAAAAATCTAGTGAAGATTAGATAAAAAATCAGATGTGAGTTATTATAGCTGCTTGGGAGAAAAGAAAAATGATTGTATTGATTCAGTCATATGATTTTTCCCACAAATAATACAAGTTTAACATTTGTCACCTCATTGCTCTGTGGATTCCAGTAGCAAGTGCTGGGATCCATCAGCATGCCAAGTTACAGGATTGCATCCATGAGCAGCCAATCTCAGAAAAAGAAAAGATGAAATCTGTCCTCAAAAGGCTGAAAAATGAAAAAGAAATCAGAAGAGAAAAAATCAAGGAGAAATATGAAGCAAAGTTAATGAAAGACAAAGAAGACTGCCACCAACATCATCGAAAGAAAGGGAAGTACACACATAAGTAGGAAGGTAATACAAGAAACAACTTCAACCTACTAAATGCAATGGCTAAAAATGGAACTTCTAAAGATATAGCTCAAATCTGAATGGGGCATTCTGAGGTACTTCTTGCTCCTCAGAGAAATGGTGCTGATTAATGCCCTCTTCCCTTGGACATTTCATGCCATGTAATGAAGGAACTACACAATTACTGGCAAAATGTGTTGTCCACAAGTTATAGGACAAATTCTTCTCAAAAGGAAAAGATATGGAGTTGTGTTGAGGAAAGTGCAATCCAGGAGGAAGATCTCAAAATAACTCAAAGTAAGTGATCATAAAAATGCCTCTCCCCTCAACTCATTGCAGAAATAGAAAATTTCCTCCAATCAAAAATATTTGAAATGCCAACTAGAAAATATATGAAATGTGAAATAAAAAATGTAGAACAGCAACATTTGGACCATTTATTTTTGCTTATACTTCCTACTGACGCTGAGAGGATAGGAGCTCAAATGAAGAAGTATTGAGGGATGGTAGAAAGAGAAGAGAAAAAGAAAAACAGAGGTAGAAATAGTATTACAGAGACAAAGCCAGAGAGAGACATTTGGGGAGATGGAGAGAGGAAAAGAGAGGCAGAGAATGACTTACTGAGGGGAAAAAGAATGGCAGGAAATTACCCACGTCCCTTCTCTACATTCAGGCCTCTTCATACTTACATTGGTTAGACAGAAGAAAATATATCTTTTTAGATCTATAGATGAAAAACTTAAGGAGTTTCATGAATAAACTATTCTATATAGCCAATTCCCTTATGTTGAAAATGTTCCTTATAGCAAATATAAATTTTACATGCTGGCTGTGTTTGCTTGTCCATATTAATGGATGATGGTCTTCAACTATCCTCTAGGAAATAATTTTTCTTTATTATATCTCCCCTCAGGCTTTTTCTTCTCTTGGCTTAATAATTATTCCTTTTCCTGTTCTTCCTGATTCTAATCTTCTAAACTTTTAATTATCTTTATTGGTTTCCTGGGCATCCTCTACAAATCCCCCCAAGTCCACCTCAAAGTATCCAATGACAAGAACCACATGAACAAGTATAGGTCAACTTATGGTCCTTGCAGGAAATAAGACATCTGCACAGGCCTGATTTCCTTGACTATCAAAATATCCCTTAATACAGACATTACAGTTATCCTGATTGTATCAATATGAAAAAAAGCACAAAGAGATTAAACACCTTAGATACTGCTAGACAGAGAGAGGAGGACAGACATATGGTCAGGTACACAAGTTCAGAGGTAGCCAGGCCAACTGGAGTAGGGAGGAGAATGGAAGGATGTGAGACAGAAACAGAAAACTGGAGCTGGACTCTGAGGGGCTTGCATGTCGTGCAATAACTTTTTCATTCGATCCATTGGGCAATGGATGTTTTAAGCAATTTGGTGCAGGGCCAGGCTGTTTTAACGGACAGCTGGTCTGTCCACAGCATGTAGTATGCATATGGAGCTGGTGGGAGAGGCTTATGCCAAATAATCTATGAGAATACTGGGAGTCGATTGCAATAAACCAAGTTAGAGGTGATGAGTCTCAAACTGAGGCAAAAGCTACAGAAATTAAAAATTTGGGCTTGCATTCAGGAGACATTAATGGACAGAAAGAGTCCAGGAAGGAGACTCTGAAAGGAAGTAGTAGCCAAAGAAACAGGAAGAGTGGATGGGAAGAAGGGCACCCAGGCCAAATAGCACCGCTATAGTCTGAATGTTTGTTCCCCCCACTCCACTCCCAACATTCATATATGGAAACCTAATCTTCAATATGATGGTATTAGGATGTGGGGCCTTTGAGAGCTGATTCAGCGTTCTCCTGAATAGGATTAATGCCCTTATAAAAGAAGCCCCAGAGAGCTGCCTTGCCTTTTACCATGTGAGCACACAACAAAAGATGCCTTCTATGAGCCAGAAGATGGTCCCTAGCAAACACAGAACCTGCAAGTGCCTTGATAAACTTTTCACAGCCTCCAGAACTGTGAGAAATACATTTCCATTGTTTATAACCTACCCAGTCTGGTAGTTTGTTATAGCAAAATACTGAAATGGACTAATAAGACAAGCACCAAACCCCAAGATTGAATAAGCATCAGCACAGAGGTTGCAAAGATACCCCAGAGTAGGCGCTTGGTGGTAGGTCAACAAGAATGGCCCTAAGGTGGGTAATTTTAGTAAGCAGAGAGGGCTCAGAAGAAAAACTGCAGTGAGTTGTAAAGTAAATACTGAGGGATAAAAACTCTTCTTTCTAGAAGTTTTATGGTGATGGTGAGAAATAAGATAAAGGGAAATTTAAGAGGCAGAAAAAGAGTTTTGCTTTGGGGAATGTTATAGACAGAAAAAAATAAGCAGAATATGAGCAAAGTACCATCACGCATTATATTTTATGGGTGAAAACACATCATCACTTGGCAATGAGAAAGCCTTAGCTAAAAATAGAATAAACCTGGCATTAAATATTCCCATGATATGAAGTATTAGGCATTAATGTGCACAGTAAATCTAAGAGACAATTAGTATGTTTAAATGAAATTTATTGCTCTTTGCATGCATAGATATTTATCTATATTCCAAACTTTCTACTAGTCCTGCCCATAAGAAAAAAAAAAAAAAAAAAAAACAGTACACCAAATAAAAAGAATAAACTCCAAATCTTTTATATATGTAATCAGTCACTATGTATCATTGTCCCACATATTAGCAGGTAATAGAATGCTAGTGATTCCCATCTGGCATGTTTATGAGGCATAAAATAACCCATGTTTTTAGTTTTTAGCTTCAGCATTATTTTAAATATATCACATAATATAAAAATTCCCAGCATTGTGTCTGGCTCATTATAAAGGATAAATGAATTGAATTAAACTTTGTAACCATCTTTGGAGTTCTGATATGCCTGATTCCTTTGCTCAAAGAGAATTATTCAAATTTTAGTACAATGTAAACACCCATGAAAGCTTTTTTAGTCTGATTTTGCTGTTCCTCTGCAATCTTTATGTAGAATTCCCATTAATGCAGTATCAGATCATCATTCTCTCTTCCCCTCTCTCTCTCTCTCTTCCTCCCTCTCTCTGTCTTTTCTTTTCTTTTTCTTTTTTTGAGTTGGGTCTCATTCTGTCACCCAGCCAGGCTGGAGTGCAGTGGCATGATCACAAATCATCACAGCCTCGGAACCTCCTGCCTCAGCCTCCCAAGCAGCTGGGACTACAGATGCTCACCACCATGACTGGCCAATTTTTTTCTTCCTTTATGTAGAATGAGTTCTTACTATGTTGCCCAGGCTGGTCTCAAACTCCTCAGCTCAAGGAATCCTCCCACCTCAGCCTCCCTAAATGCTAGGATTAGATTACAGATGTGAGTCACCACACCTGCCCAGGTTATCATTCTTAATTTCCCCACTGCCACATGGCTTGTTCACCTACCAATCTGCTGTGACCCTTACGCCCATGTTAGCCTTTTTACTAATACGTCATTGGTCTTAGTGAACTTCTCAAAGTGCTCTTCATCTACTACATATGGCAAGAAAATGTTTTGTTTCTTTCTCCTCTCCACCATTGACATTTGACACTGGAATTACAAACCCTAGATTTTAAAGTTATGTTTTATGAACTCTAAGCCAGAACTCCACCCAACTTACCTGCCCATTCAGGCTTCATTTAGAGTATCTTTAATTTTATCAGTTTACTATACTGTTAGCTATAGTCTATGTAAAAACAAAATTGTACTGCTAAACCAAAAGTTTAAAAAACAAAACAAAAACAGTTTTAAAGTTTTAGACATCCTATTGTGTCACTGTTTTATGAAAAACTAAACAATTAAACATCCATATATACCCAAGTACTTTCGCCACCTATGGAAAAGTGTTTACTTTCCCATTTTGATTTGGATTAAAAAGTTTAGTATTAATACTAATCTCTTCAACCAAGTCTATGTTAGCATACCATTTGGGAGAGAAAAGCAAAATAGCACCAAGATCTGCAAAGGACAGTGGTAAAAATAGATTATTAGTCACTAGCCAGAAATCTATTTAAGTATTTTGTACTGAAGGATTTTTTTTAAGATGAAGAAAAGAAATATGCTGATATCAAGAAAAGATGGGTTTTGTTAAAGAATAATTAGATGCTGTTCTACTTAAGATCTCTTTAGAAAAGTGGAAATAACTTCAGGTTGACTTTTTAAAAAGATAGCCTGAGGTTGGCTTTGCCGGTAATCAAATAATAATAGCAGACGTCTAAGCAGATGGATAAAAACCAGATGTCAAAAGCAAATTAACACATCATGATACGTTCCATTCCCTGAACAGCTGAAAGATATCCCATAAGATGATGGGCTGGCCCTTTGCCAGCTATACCTGAGGCGGGAGACGTCTGCAATGAGATCAAGGAATGACACAAGGGAACAACTGTAAGGAAACAAAAAAAGCAGGACATCTCTTCTGTCACTGCTTTGAAAGGAATGTCTCTCAGATCCATGTTCAATATTATTCAGAGGAATTGAATAAAACCTATTCCTTCCAGAAATGTTAAGGCAAAACAAGAACAGTGAACAGAGATATTGGGTGTCACCAATGAGCCCAGCTGTTTGTTTCTCAAGAGACTCAAAGTGATAATAGTACAGGATCTTGCCCCTAGCCTTCAAGACTCAGAAACATGATTGTGGCAGCAGTCTGAAAAGAGATTCATCCCTTAGGGATCGACTCACAGTAGACTGATGTAACAGAGAATGCTTGTGGCCATATTTTTAAAGAGAAATATAAACATCACAAGGACCAAAGTCCTCATATTTGCTTGACTCAAGTATTCTTTCTCAAAGGCAGACATATCTGAGAATCTAGATTATGATCAGAAACTTGAAGGGTTAGCATGGACTAAAAAAAAAATGGGGCATTAATTCGATGATTCATTTCTTTAATAATAGGCAAAAATGCCTGCTGCCCCTGTCATCAAAGGAGGGACATTCTGGGCAATAGGGAACGGTATCAATGACAGTCTTTCTCCTGGACAAAGCTCAGTTACATCCTGCCATCATTGACTTCTGTGATTGTAAGACTTCTGAGGGGTCAGGGACTTTGCCTGTATTGTTAATCACTATAACTCATGTCTGACACTTGGAAGACAGTCAGTATATATGTGTTGGCTGAATAAATTCAACTCACCTTTTTCTATGTTTGTAATGTTGATCAATGCATATTCTATTTTCAAATATGTTAATATTCAATCTGGTGACTATAGAACCTGCTGACCCAGGGGTCATTTTACACAAAGTTGACTTTACCCATCTCTGCTCTAATTTATTAAATTGGGCTCTTAGGAGAGTCATCCTGTATTCCTATTTCAAAATTCATTATGGATGCATATCTGAACTGTCCCCAAGCACCAGCAACACTCATTTTGACCTATACCAGATTATTTTATTTCTAATTGGTATAATTCCAACTTGGCTAGTGGTGAACATCTGGAAGCTATCTTTGAGTCATGAAAATTGATACCTACCTGGAAATATATAACAACTTTGAACTGAGTCTTTTGTTTTCTCTCTCCTCCACTTTTTTTCTCTGCAACATTCTTTTGAATCTAAAGGCTTATATTCATTTTGCTTTCCTTTTCTGTGCTGAAGCACACTCACTGCCCAACCTCCATTTCATTCAACTTCTAATAGATAATTCCCATTTCTTTCCCCACTTTCTTACTTATTTCCTAGTGGTCCCTTCAAGTTTCTATCTGCCTATCCCCTCATTCAGATCCATTCTCAACATAAACGTCATACAAGACGACTTCCCAATTCTAGTCTGTGATTGAACTTACTTATGTTTCTCAATGTTTTTGCTATAGAATTCTCTGTTTTGAGGATGTCACAAACAAAAAGCCAAACAAAGTTAAAAATATTGAACCAAATAAAGCAAATACAAATGTTAATAATTGTTCATGCTTCAGGATCAGACTCTCACTAAAATGCCAGCATATGTTTGTGCAATTTTTTTTTTTGAGTTGGAGTCTCACTCTGTCACCCAGACTGAGTGAGACTCCAACTCAAAAAAAAAAAAAAAAATTGAGACTCCAACTCAAAAAAAAAAAAAAATCCGCTCCCAGCCACTGCGGCCTTGACCTGCTGGGCTCTGGTGATCCTTCCGCCTCAGCCTTCCAAGTAACTGAAACTGCAGGCGCGCACTACCACATCCAGCTAATTTTTTTTATTTATTGTAGAGATGAAGGCTCACCAAGTTGCCCAGGCAGGTCTCGAACCTGCAGGCTCAGGCAATCCACTCACCTCAGCCTCCCAAAGGCGCGGGATTACAGGCTGAGCCATGGAGCCCGGCTTGTTTGTGCAATATTAATTGTACATGTCTCATATATGTATATAGCACAGACAAATGCTCTTTTCTTTACACTGCTTATCACACTGCAGAAACAACAAGAACCAGTTGTAGTCATGTAGTCGATCCCTTTAACACCTGAATAATGTATTTTTTGCCCTGATCCTATTCCCCACAGAAAAAGTTGACTAGCTTGGTACTATCTTAACTAATTAATTAACTCTTCTTGTAAGATCATATCACTAATATAAAAATATGATGGTAATGTAGATATGAAACAACGTCAAATACTTTCAGACAAACATTATTTACCAGTTGTTTATAAATCAGGCAAAATGTTTGACAGAGTCCCTGGCGCAAAGTAGAAACCTACAGAATTTTAATTCTATTTCCCCCTTTCCTCTTTAGATGAGTGTCCCTCTACACATACACTTCCACATGTGCATATGTTATTTCCCTAATTTGCTCTATTCATTAACTAATAATGAGTGGATTTTGAGAAAAACAGACATGGATGCCCACAGGATGGATTTTCTTAGTAATAATGGGATTCTTGATGTATCTTCATACTAGGAATGGGAAGAATTAGATATTGGACATGAAAGAAAAGATTAAAGGGGATTTTCTTATCTATTGATTTATGCTCTTTTATCAGCCATCTGGACTTGCTTCTCATGCTAGAGATGTCAAAGATAATTTTTTAATACTTTTCACTAATGTATTTCCTTCATCGCTCCTTCTGGGGCTTTCTATATAATCAGAAAGCCAGCCAAAATAAAAATTTAGAAACCATTACTGTTAATAAATGCAGGCTCCTGGGTAAAATGTCAAAACATTTCCAAAAGGCTAGACTTTAACCTCCAATTCATTCTACTCACTTCTGTCCAATTACCAAATGCATGCCGTTTTAACCGAGGTGCACATTTTTTAAGTTTGACATTGACATGCACCACACAGAGATCAGAACTGGGCAGAGGCCCATGACTTACTATGATTTATATTCTGTCATTGAGGCTAATGCATAGTGAATGGTTCAGAATTCCCTTCCTTTCTCCAGCTCTTGAAATGGAATCAAACATAGGCACAATATTAATTTTAAAGTTAACTTACTCTAATTGAATGGCAAGGCTTTATTATGGTCATGTATCAAACAAGGACCATAATACATCACAAGTGACACAGCTAAAGTAGACCCTTCCATGCTTTTTTTGCTAGATTTTTTATTCACAAGCTCTTTAAATACCACCGTTAGCAGATTAATATACTCTGTTAGTAAATTAACAATACTAAATCATCCCTATATAAGCCACAGCATTGCTAAATCATGCACAATGATATGCAAACCCGTTCATATTTCATCAAACAGAAGACTTCTTATCCCATAGAAACTCGTAGTTAAAGAAATGTTAAGTGACCATCCAGTACACATGTCCTCCCAGGAAAAATCAATTTTCTCATGTGTCCCTCCACTTTGTTCCTTAGATGATTGTGTCCCTTAGTAATATTCAAGAAAAAGTAATGAGTTAATGACATTTCTTAAAAGTTCTATATTATGCTGTCAATGAAAAAAATTATTCTCATTGCTGTGGTTGATTTATGACTTCCTGGAAATAGGAGAAAAACCTCCTGTGGTTGAATTGAGAAATCAAACATGATTTTTGTTAACTTCTGTCCAATTTTCATTGTAAATATCAGAACTGGTCTAATACAAAACCATGAGACTTATGCCAATGCTCTCCGTTGCCACTTGAGAAGGATGCTGAACACTGTGATTCTTGTTCATAGTAATCATGAGAACTGAAGGAGATAATATATGTAAAATAGGTAAAAACATTTCAGAAACTCTAAAAAAACATACAATTATAGTAATAATTACAAAAAATGGGATTGATGAAAGCAGTAATAATTAGAGACACCAAAGTTTGACAGAAAAGAGTCTTTGGCTTCACAATGTAAGGAGCTGAGAATATGTAATTTAATTTGAACAATGTGAAAAATTATGGTCCGCTATTCTTCCTTCAGAAAAAAAAATGTAGGATTTAGCCTAATCCACCTCCAAGCCAAACCAGCATTCTTGTAGATCCAGAACTTCACCATACTCATCTCAAACTTTCACAATGTGTCCCTATCTCTGAAACACTTGTCCACTTCCCCTACTCCCATTTCAGTCTAACCTCCAGTCATCCTTCTGTCAGCAACCTAAGTGTTACTACTTCAAGGGAACTTCCCTGCTCCAAACCCCACTCTAAACTAGGTCAGGCCAATTTCCTTTACTGTAGACTTTCAAAACACTTTGGACTACTTTGTAGCACTTAAGAAAAGTATAATCACAAAATGATTTGTTCATAACATATGCTCTGTATGCACACAGGGATTATGTCTGTCTTGTATGGTCTATCCCCTGGCATAGAGTTGGAGCTCAGTAACTATTAGTGAAAGGATGAAGAACTAGTTCTCAGCCTCTCAGTCTCTAATGGAGACAGCTGAAGCTCTTCCACATACCTTGAGTTCTCTCAGTGGGTGTCTGTTTTTCTATAGTGTGTGGCTGCTTTTGACTGATTTCAGTATTTTTGTTTCTGTGAGGTGGCTTCTACAGCTATTCCACTGGAAACGTCACTCCTATGCGTGGGGTGAGAAGTGATGCTATTTCAGTGCCTCTGGGTATTCCCTAGATGGTAATAAAGGTAATATCATCTACATAAACCAACATTAAAGCACTTCATCTTCCACCTTCTAGGCAAGATGATCTTGCTGCACATCACTCAGGAAAGTCCCTAGTTTGAAGTTTCAAGCTCTGCTCTGTACCAAGCCCACTGTGCTGAGCTCATTCAGTTCCTGTTTTGCTTTTTGAAAGCAACATCCTGTCAGAGGGTGTGAGTGAGAAATGTACTTTCAGAAATTCTATAATTTTCTCAACGTGTGAAGGATTCAGAAGGTAATAAATGCCTACAAAACGTTGAGCTTTTCATCCTACACACTAGTAAGAGAATGGCTTGTTTCTAAACTTAGCTCTGTGTTATTTTATTATAAAGGGATGTGGCTGACACATATCAGATTCTTCACTATGCTCAGCATAACCATTCTTTGTTACTAGTGAGCCATGCTATTCCAAGGTGAGGCATCTGAGCCAAGCATCTTCTTGTGTTACCTAGGATGGCTATGCTTTCCTGTCCCCCTCATCAATTCTACATAGCTCTTGGCTTATAATTAGTCTTCTCCAACCTCATCTGTGTCACCGGAAAACGCGAGTATAGTATTTGCAATGAACAGCTAATATAACCACATAGACAGTTACAACACAGCATGAATAAAAACTGATGACTGGACTACATTTATAAGAATTTTTCTCTAGGTTAACAGAAAAAAAAACTTAGAAACATTCAGTTTTCAATCATTTCTGTTTTTATACTCCAGTGTCTCTTGGGTAAATATAACACCTAGAAAACTGTCCTTTCCAAAGCCTTGAATTTTGAAAAGAATGCAAAGTTGATTGTACTCTGTCCTCTATTGTGCTGACTGACTGTACAATGCTGAGAATGGGAATATTTCTCATTCTGACCTTCATATCAATCAGTGGACACTGTCAAACTTGACATTTTATTGTCCCTTCCTTAGTGGCATGCTGTAGATAGAAACATTATTGTTGTAAATTGTTCTTTGAAGTTTGACATTGTACAAATTACTCTGTGTACTCTATTTTATTGAATGGTAAAACCCAACAGGCTTTCTATCAGGAAGCCAATCTCTGGTACTTTGCTCTCCTAAGAAATAGTTCTATGTTGGCAAGCTGAGGAAGGGGTCTCATCCTAATCATCCTGCCAGTAAATGAGTCATAAAATCTTTTTCTGAGGATACACTTTAAAGCATTCATCCTGATCTGTTTTAATATACATCTTTGCGTATCTTAATAGAGAGGTAATACACTATATAAGTATTAGCATGAGCTGATGCCTGTACTCAGCAAAAAAAACAACAACACAAAAACACAAGATCAAGAATTAGTACAGGAATTAAAACGTAACTAAATAGAAGTAAAGAGGAATCAAATGTTCTTCTTGTCTTTTAAAGATGTTTAAGTCAATCACAAATATCTGAATGTACCAGAATTGCTGTGTGGAATAGAAAAATAATGTTGTCTTCATGAAATGTATAGTCTAGATGGTCAAGGATTGGAGAAACACATAAAATAATAAGGAAAGAAAACATTACAAGATAAGTATTGCTAATCACAGGTACTCTTGAAGAGGGGGTGGTAAAATACAGGTTATATGTAAAAAATTATTACAAATTATTTATAGATAATTTTCTTGGAACACAGAATGTCCATTTGTCTAAGAACTGTCTATGGCTGCATCCACAACTGTTCTACAACAGCATAATTGAATAGTTGCAACAGAGACCTAAAAACCCATCAGGGTAAAATATTTACTATCATTAAGAAACGTTTTCCAGGCAACCCTCTTGGGTCCCCTCCCACACTGGGAGCTTTTCTGCCCTTTCAATAAATGCTGCTTTCTCACAAAAAAAAAAAGAAAAAAGAAAAAGAAAAGAAACGTTTTTCAACTCCCACACTAGAAGGTTAGAGGAAGAAAAGATTGCTCTGCACTGGGCTGGTAAAGAATGGCTTGAAAGAATGGATAGGAAGCAGTGAAGAAAGAGGATGAGGAAAGAGCACTTAAGCTGAGTCAGTGAGCCAGAATTGATGCATGGAATAGAAAAAATAATAAGGTGCAGAGGTGGGAATCTGTGGGGTGGGACATTACACAAGCCAACCTTCCTTCAGGTTGTGGGTGGGGGCAATAGTTTGGGAAGGGGAAGCCAATTGGAAAGGTGGTTTTGAGTTTGTCACAAGTGAAACAACAGGAACTTTATCTTCCTAGTCAACACAGGAGAGCTTTGTGGTGGTGGTGGTAGGGTGATGGCTTTATTGGTTTTGATTTATTTTGAGCAGATAGGTAAAACAAAGAAAAACATACTTTGGAAATGCTACCAATTTTATTTCAATAAAACATTCATTTTATTACATCTAACTAGATCATTTTGCTGCAGAGCAAAGATCATCAAAGAGCTTTTTATGCCACCTCTATAAATCATCCTTCTTTTTCACTCATTTCAAAGAACATTTCACATTGTTATTTATAGTTTCTTACCCAGCACATATCTGTGTCCCTTATACCTGTGATCCACATTTTCTTCATGTTTAATACTTGAAGAATCAAAGCTCTGAGCAGCAACAGAGAAAAAGAATGGCCTCTGACCCTGTCCCTTTTGATTTACAGGGTATACAGGTGCTGTCATTTTGATTTGCCCAAAGGTTAAAGCTTAAAAACAGTACGGAAGTGCAGTCCTCCAAAGAAATAAATACACTAGGGCCAGGTCCCAGGCAAATGGTATTTGATACTTTTGCTTCTGGCTGTTGGCCATTTTAGTCTAGTGCTGAGGGCAACAGTTCAGGCTAGGAAAGACTCAGCAAGTCTGCCAGGAATCCAGGGACCCTAAGTGGTACAGTCCAGTTGCAAACCATTTGTACCTAAGAGTCCAGGTAAATTCTGCCATAGAATTTTAAGTTCATGATAGGTACATTCCCAGAACTACCTAGGACCCATTTAAGAAAGACACCCCAGCTCTTCAGATTACCTTTGAACCAAATTCCCCTTCCAGCTGTCACCCAGGACTAAAAGGTACATCAACAAGACACTCAAAATTTAAAAGACTTCATTTCTGATTCAATCAGCCCCATGCTCCAGAGGCTGATGGAACTAGATTTAACTCAACTAATCTAATTTCATGGAGAATTTTTAGGTTGACAACTGTGAGAGGAAATAATTTTATAATGGAAAAATTACAAACTCTGGAATTACAAGATCTGAGTTTAATTTTACTAGTTGAGTCCCTTGAGCCAATTACTTAATTTCCCGAAATATAATTTTTCTTGCCAATAAACTGCTGTAATCGTAATCTCACAGTGTTACTGGAGAAATCAAAAAGAAAACATTTGTGAAACCACACTGCAAACTACAAACTGCCCTACAAATATTTTTTTATTATTGCCACTTCATGTTTATATAACAATTCCTAAATTGTTGTCTGGAAGACCCTGGAGACAAGAAACTATCTTTAAAACAAATCTAAGATTTTATTTGACTTTTTTCACTCTGGTTATTTTACTTTTTCACTCTGGTTATCTCAAGTTACTGGAGAGTTTTCCAGAAGCCAAATAACATATAATGACATCATCATGCAATCAGCTGATGGAATGATATGCTTGTGTACATTTATGCTTTCCAGAATTTTCTAAAGTAAATCTTTGGGGTCCCCAATAAATTTTAAGAGTGTAAAGGACTTCTGTTATCAAAAAGTTTGAGAACTACTGTTTTATTTATTTTTTATTTTAAAGATGTGGGATACAATTCAGGATTAGTTATACAAGTGGTCATTGTACAGGTAATGTTTGGGCCTCCCTTTGGTCCCCACTTTGCCTGGATTGAGATCAGGTACCCTTATTGATGCTGGGTTTCCCAGCCCGCTCACCCTGGCAGTATCCTGCTACTGCCAATCCCTTTTTTGTAGTATTATGGTAAATGTTCAGGATCTGTTTATGAGTGAGAACATGTGGTACTCTGTTCTTTGTTTTTGTGATAGATCATGGAGTATGAAAGATTCTAAATTCATTCAAGTTGCTGAGAAGTCCATATGTTTGTCCTTCTTTATGGTTGCATAATATTCCATTGTGTATATGTCCCACATTTTTTTTATCCAGTCCAGTTTCAATGGGCAGCATGGTTGATTTCATGTTTTTGCTATTGTGAATAGTTCTGCAATAAACATGCGTGCATGTATGGGTATCTTTTTGTAGAATGATTTGAGTTCCTCTGAGTATATTCCCAGTAGGGGGATTGCTGGGTCATAGGGAAGTCAATGTCTAGTTCTTTGAGAACTACTGTTTTATAATGTCACTTCAGAGCTCCTTAAATGTACTTTCTAAACTAATAGTACACTGATTGTTGTCTCCTTTGATAAA
>CAUYQG010193340.1:0-23037 GCA_963574415.1 Tarsius wallacei
TTTTCCAATGAAAATGAAGGGAGAGGGGGAGAGAGGAAGAAGGGGAGGGAGGGAAAAAGGAAATTCGAAGCAAATATGCCAAAATGTTAATGTGATTAATTCTGTGAGGTGGAAACCTGCACCTTTTGTTAGTCTTTTGCAATTTTCATATTTCCTTGTATTGCAAAAAAACAAGTTTTCACGAAATACAGCCAACAGTAACAGCTAGGGAGGCCTCTCCCACCTCAGCACACAGTCCCAACGACAAGCCCAAGACAGCCGGCTAGACCGAGCCTGCCATGCTGATCGCCACCCAAGGACCACGTGTGGTATCCTGCAAATGCATGACCCAATCCAGGGAAAGACCCTCAAGTCAGTAGGGAGGCTGAAACGGGCCTCAAGACAGAACTCCTGGGCCTTCCAGCCATGCGCCCCCTGATGCCAAGCATGTTGCCAGCTGAGGCCTGCTCTGTCTCATCTGCTTAGCGAACCTTTCAGCCGTGGGGACCACGGCTCCACCTTGCAGAGGACAAAACTCAGGGCAGACTGGCTGATTCACTCAAGGCTACACAGCAAGTAAGGGGAGGACAAATTCAAGCTCTGGGCTGTCAGGGCCCTTCGTCTCCCAGGTGCCAGCTGTTCTCCGTGAGGGGTGTATTAAAAGGGTCACGGCTCTGAGGGTTGAGGGAGCCTTCGTGCTGCCAGAACCTGAGTGTATTCTGGGTAGTAAGAGGACCACAGGGAGGACCCCTAGGCTGGACTGCCGAGGCCATCCTGTGAACCTAGGCAGGGGCAGAATAGGCCCAGGGCTGAGGGGGGGCCCGGTGAGGTGGCAGTCACCCTACAAAGCACACCACACACATCATTGGGATCCACGGGAAGGGGAGGAAAGGGGACATTGTACGGATGCTAGTCACGGGGCCCCTCTCTCGGGAGGCTGCTCACCCTTCTCTACCTGCTGGTGGTGAAATGGTGGGTCTCCCAGAGACCTGGAGGCCCCAGAGAGGGCCAAAAAGGAAGACAAAGCTCAGACCACCATGTGGTACAAGGGATCTTTGGGCAATGGTGGGGAGGGGAGAGAACAGGAACAAGACCACACAGGGCCCCAGGCTGAGTCCCTCAATGCTGAGAAATTCCTGGTAGGTAGGATGACTAGGCCAGCTTCAAGATCAGAGACACCCCCAGGCTGGTGGAGGCAACTGTCCACTTCCACCACCACCTCCCACTATTTAGAACCTTCCTCAGAGTCCAATCATACTCGGCCTTTGAAAGATGGCATTTTGGGGAAATCAAGGGCTGGAAGCAGCCGGAAGTCACATTTGGGCCCAAGCAGTATGAGAGAAGAGAAGAAAGCTCCAGGGATGAGTCTGGGGCGCCAGAGAGGCCCCTCTGAGGACGGAGACCAGGCAAAGGCAGGGGCCAGGAGGTCACC
The DNA here is from genome assembly GCA_963574415.1 of Tarsius wallacei. Classification (NCBI taxonomy): domain Eukaryota; kingdom Metazoa; phylum Chordata; class Mammalia; order Primates; family Tarsiidae; genus Tarsius; species Tarsius wallacei. Next base: position 1,412 of record CAUYQG010193340.1, read on the forward strand.
AGGAGATGGGGCCATCAGACACCAACCAAGAAAGAGCTGGGGACAGCAAGCCTGGGTCCCAGCCCATTTCCTCTCTTCCTGCTTTGTTTAACACAGTAAGGAAGAGAATACCGTAACCCCGTGGTACAGAGGGGGAAACTGAGACTCAGAGAGGAGCCAGGGTTCCCCAAGTTCACCCCACCGCAAGGAGATGACTTAATACCAGGCAGTGGACTTCACCCCCAGGGTGGCGGCAGGAAGGACCCCGAGGCCATGGATATGACTGTCGGCTAAAGCAGTGGCCCCATTCTGTGAGTACAATTCCCCTCCTCACCGCCCTTGGCAGAATGTGGTCCTGGGGCAGATCCCCAACTTCCAGCAGGTGGTCCAGGCCGAGTTGCTGCATCGCAGTCTGGACCACCCGAAACAATCACAGCCTGCCGTGTAGACAAATGAGGAGGAGCCATTCATCCCCAAAACAGCGTGCTGCATCCTTGTCTGTCCTCCAGCCTCCCGCCAGCCTCCGTGAACTAGGAGATAAAGCCATGCCCTTTCACGTCCTGCCAGGCCTGTGCTGCCCTTGACCATCCTGGCGCCAGCAGGCGGTCTTCAGGGAGACCCTGCCCCCTTCTGCAGCAGGTGTAGGGGAGGGGCCCAGCCCAGTCCCCTGTCCTTGCCTGGAGACACTGGACCCCAGCCCCCAGCCCCCCAGCCCCAGAGGCCAACAAACTGCTACTAAACGCTTTGAAGCCGTACTCACCAACAACTCCAGAGCTAAGAACATCAAGGTAAAGGGGAGTAGATGTGGGGGGCCCTGCTGGGTGTGCAGGTGGAATGAAACGTTGGTGGCAGGGCAGAAACGTGGCAGCCCACACGGGGGAGAGGTGGGGAGAAGAGGCCCGCGGTGGCTCTTCCTAGGTGGGTGGGGATGGAGGTTGACCACAGTGTTCCCTCAGGCAGAAACCCCGCCTGCCTTATGTTGAGCTAAGCCCTGGCTCTCAGATGGGAGGGAGAAGCTGATGTGCATGGCGGTCTGCTTACACATCTGCACTGACATGCAGCACCCCACCAACCATTGAAAGCAGTTACCACGACCCTATTTTGCAGAGGGAATCCAAGGCTCAGAGAGCAGCAGAGGTCTGCCCCCGACAGTGCAGTGAGTCAGTGATGGGACGGGATCTGAGCCCAGGTTGGGTCCAGGGAGGGTTTGGGGAGAGAATCTTGCCACTCCCCTTACCCTGTGGGGTTTCCTGCCGTGTACATTTCCTAGGGCTTCTGAAACAGACCGGCACAAACTCGGTAGCTTAAAATAGCCCGCATTATTCTCTCCTGTTCTGGAGGTCAAGAGTCCAAAATCAGTTTAACAAAGCTAAAGCCAAGGCCGGGATGGTTCCTTCTAGTAGCGGGTGTGTGTGTGTGTGTGTGTGTGTGTGTGTGTGTGTGTGTGTGTGTGTGCGTGTGTGTGTGTGTGTGTGGTGTTACAGCTCCTGGCCCCACTCCAGCCTCTGCCTCTGTGGCTACATCTCTCTGACTGTGACCCTCCTACCTCCCTCCCATGAAAATTCTCCCATGATGACATGGGCTCACCAGATAATCCAGGACAATCTCCCCATCTCAAGGTCCTTGACTGAATCATGCCTGCCAAGTCCCTTTGATAATGTAAGATGACTGATATAATCGGAGGTTCTAGGGATTAGGACTTTTTTTGGGGGGGGGATGGTTATCTGGTCAATCACACCTGTGGAGCATAGGTGGGAAGAATGGCAGGCGTTGCCCCTCACATGGAGAGAAAGACACATCAGGTACAGGCTGGCTTCCATACCTTCACTCCTAACACCACGGATGCTGGGGAGGAGAGGAGGGCGCGGCCAGACTGCCTTGTGACTATGGGAGAAAGTTTGGCCCTTGGGCATGCTGCCCCTAGTGGCACAGTGACCCTGCCCACGACAGCCAGGGGTTGGTTTTCAGGTCACTAAATTGGGGAGAAAAACAGCACCTGCCTCCAGAGGGGCTGGGAGAAGGAAGCAGATGATGGGTTCAGGGCGGGGCTCTGTTTCTTCATGCAGGGCGCTCCCAGGGACATCCACATGCAGAGAAGTAGAGACCAAGAACCCCCAAGTCTCTGGCCAGGCGTGGTGCTCGCACCTGTAATCCCAGCACTTTGGGAGGCCGAGGTGGGAGGATCGCTTGAGCTTAGGAGCTTGAAACCAACCTGCAGCATAGAGACCTCATCTCACATAAAAATAAAAAAATTAACCGGGTGCAGTGGTGCACATGTGTGTCTCCAGCTACTTGGGAGACTGAGGAGGAAGGGTCACCTGAGCCCAGGAGGTCAAGGATGCAGTGAGCTGTCATCATGCCACTGCATGCCAGCTTGGGACAGAGTGAGACTCCTGACTCAAAATTAGAAAAGAAAAAAAAAACTCCCAAGTCTCCGCTGATGTGGGGATATTGGCATTAGTATTAATATCGGTCTTTGAGTATTGTTCAATGTGACTTCTGACTCAGGGGCATTGTTCTAGAACTTGTTTATGCAGAAGGCATTTGTGCCGGGGGAGGGGGAGACATCTTTTTATAATAAGGTTCAGGGAGTCATGAAGGTACATTTGGGAAGCACCTGGCCTACCCCACCACCCTGAGGTCTGACACTTCCTCCTAGTGCCCCCACCCTGCCCACACCCGGCACAGGGATCCCACTGCCCCCCAGAGTCAGCTGGACCCCCACTGAGAAGGGAACCTGCCTCCCGTAGCCACTACACCGGGACCAGCCCTACGCTGGAGGCCTCAGACCTGGGTCCCCCGCCCAGGAGAGCTGGGCAGCGGTTTGGAGCTGGTCAGCCTTGAGCCTGCCCTTCTCCAGGCTGGCCGGCCTCTTCTGCAATGGCTCAGGGGACACTCGACTCCCAGGCCCTGTCCTGCAGCAAAGCTTCCGTCCTGCAGCGAAGCTTCCAACCTCCAGCATTTATGGAGAAAGTGATTTCCTGATCAAATATTCATGGGCCTGCCAAGCCTGAAATAGGCCCGAAAGGAAGGAGGACAATTTTTTGTCCAGCGCAAATGCTTGATGAGGTGATGGCAAACCAGGAGGCTGGTTTCTCTGAGCTATCCATCGGCCCCCTCCCATCCCTCCGAGGGGCATGTGACCTGTGCAGTCACCCAGAGCCAGCACTGGGCGTACTCTGGCTGGTAAGAGGCCCACGTGCTCAAGTCACACCCCACCCAGCCATGATGCAGCGGTCCCAGCTGCTGGGAGACACCTGTCGTGCAGACTCTGGGGACACAGACAGAGAGGAGGTGACAACAGTAGCCCCAGTTGTCATCACCTCAGTTCATCCTTAACCAGTTTCACGAGATCCAAACAACAATAATAGGACAAACCCTTCATTCACATGTCCTGGACGCCTACTATGCCCAGTAGGTGCCCAGGCCTCCTCGAGTGACTTCTAACAGCCTTAGAGGTGACTTCTCTTTGCCCCCTCCACAATGAGGAGCTTCTGAGCAGAGGTCAAGTCCCTCATCCGGTGCTTCGAAGACCATGACATGGACAGTTCTGGAACCCACAGAAAGCCTGCATGGCTGGGACAGGAGAGGAGATGTGACTAAGGTCTCAGGTGAGGCTACACTGGGTTAGGGTGGGCCCTGGTGACACCTTGACTTCAGACTTCTGGCCTCTAGAACGGTGAGGGTACGCGTTTCTGCCATTTTAAGCCCCTAGTTTGCGGTAGCGTCTTCTGGAAGCCCCAGGAAGTGGTGCAACCTGCTGATGAGATACAGCAACGCTGGCCCGGTGTGGTGGCTCACGCCTGTAATCCCAGAACTTTGGGAAACTGAGGCAGGAGGATTGCCTGAGCCCAGGAGTTTGAGACCAGCCTGGGCAACATAGGGAGACCTCGTTTCTACAAAAAATAAAAAAATGACATGGTGGCACTCACTTGTAGTCCCAGCTACTAAGGAGGCTGAGCTGAAAGCGCCTGAGCCCAGGAGGTCGAGGCTGCAGTCAGCCATGATGGTGCCACTGCACCCCAGCCTGGGCAACAGAGTAAGACTTCAATTCAAAAAAAAAAATAGATATAGTGATGCCTGCTGGACAGGTGAGGGACCCAGGAAGGCTAGGCCTGGTGGGACAGGCAGCCCTGGGGAGAAGATCCACACCAGCTCACCATCCACCTTCTGCCTGAAGCACCCATCACCTACAGACGGTGCCCCCATGGGCCCAGCCTGTCCTCCCACACAGGCCCATCTTGGGAGCAGGAGCGCCACCCCCAGCCCCTGTGCTCCAGAGGCTGGGATCACTCTTCTCCTCCATCTAACATACCTCTTTCCAATCCATGGGAAAATACTCTTTGGTTCTACTTTAATATTTGTCACCCGCTAGTCCAGAGTCCCCAGCGTGGTCCAGGCACCATCCTGGGTCTTGAGCTGTCCCCTGAACCCCATTTCTAGTCTCTTTGTAGACATTGCAGGGGCTGGCCATGCACCTCCTCACTTGCTCAGAGTCAAAGCCAAAGTCGGTACAGGGCCTCCAGGCCTGCCCCTACCCACCCCCAACCCTGCACTCCCACCTCCGCCCATGCTTTCCTGCCTCCCAGTCAGCTTCACAGCTCACTCCCTCACCTCCCTCTGTAAGAATGGAAGATGAAGAGATTGGGTCACATAGGGTGGACGGTGGCTTCTCCCTGAACAACGTGCAGGCCTCCATGATATGACTGAGGCATCCACGGTGCTGTGGTGGGAAACACGCAGTCAGGGAGGGAGCAGGAAGCCATCTGGGGCTATTGCAACAATCCAAGTAGGGGATGAGGACAGGGACCAGGGTTACGACAGAGCAGGCAAGGAGACGGTTTGAAGATGGTTTGGCTGTGGATGCTATGGAGAGAGAGGCCTCAGGGATGACCCCTGCTGGTCTGAGCCACTGGAAGGATGGAGCAGGTTTGGGGGGATGGCAGAGGTAGAAAGGGGCTAGCAGTCCACCTCTGGACACCCAAGTGGGAACTCAGAGCTGGCAGGTAGTTAGATGAGTTAGGATTCAAGGGAGATGTCTGAGCTGGAGGTGGATTCAAGGGTTGCCCTGTGGGTGGGAGTTCAGCCAGGAGGCTGGAGGGAGCGCCTGGCGGGTATGGGGAGAGGGGAGAAGAGGCCCAAGGGCTGGGCATGGGAGGGTCAGAGGTCACGGGACGGGGAGAAGCAGCAGCAGTCACCCATGAGTGACCGGAGCAGGACAGTGAGCAGTACGGGCCACATTCTGACACTCAAAGCTGGAATTTTAGGGAAGAGGGAAGGACGGTGACCTGGAAGCAGTTGCATGAAGCCAGCAGGAGGCCTGGGGGAGGGGGGTGGGGGGGAGATGAGGGAGGGAGAGAGATCCCCCTCCAGGGTCTTGCAGGGTCTTCAGGGAGGGCCGATGTCGGTGAGTGTGGTATGAAGGGGAGTCAGAGAAGAGGTTGAGGATGGAGAGCTTTGCTGATGAAATGTTGGTTGAACTGGTGAGTGAATGAATACATGAATGAATGAATGACAAACGACAAAGTTCAGAGAATGAGCATGAGAGCCACCCCAGCCCCCACCCTTTCCTGTCCCCAGAGCCCCTCAGATGGGCCTGGGCAGCTGTGCTGTCATTTAGACTGTTTTTCTAGCCGTTATCCCACGCTATTGCTTGCAGCTTCTCCTAGGAGACCACCAAATTATGACGCAAATGTCACACTGCTCCGTCAGCGGAAGCAATCACCGTGGCTGTTTGTGTTTATCTGCCGAGCCATAGCTCTGCCCTCTGCCTAATGGAACAGCCCTTTCACCAGGGTCGCTTAACAACCGGGCTGACATTCATCAGGCAGGCAGTTAGCGGTGGGGAAACCAGGCTGGGGCTGGCTCCTGACAGTCTTCTGGCCCGACAAAAGCGGGTCTCACTTCAACACGCTGGTAATCTCTTACCGCCAGAAGTTGGGGTGGTGGGGGCAGGGGGGCTTGCAGGGGGGCCCGGGAAGCTGCTGGTGGGTGATTGCGATTCTGCCGCCCTCCGGCATGATCCTTGCTGCTGTTTCTCCCGTTGAGGCAGCACGTTGTGGTTTTAAATTCACTCTCACCTTTATTCCCTAATATGGTTACAGGGAGGACAACATGGCAGGGACCCAGCTGTGCCTGGCCAGGGGGATGAGGGCTGAGGGGATGCAGTGGAGTGTTATTTGCATATCCCAGGGCCTCATTTGCATGATGCACCTAGATATCCCTGGGACACTCTCCGAGGGATCAGGAAGAAGGCTTGCTCCTCAGACCTGACCTGTACTGGCCTTGCTTGCTAATGGGCAGGGCTGCTGGCCCCCAAGTGGGAAGTGCCCCTTTACCCCTGAATTTGGCCTGCAGCTGCCCAATAAGCATAGTGAAACAACACCCCCAAAGAGCCCCCCATGGGGACTTACACAGACAAACAAAGCTGGCTCTTTGGCTCTGTTAGCCCGGGGCCCTGTGTGCCTTCTCTACCATTTGACCCAACAGAGGGGCACAAAACCCGCACCAGCATTAGCCAGCACCTGTCTCAGGCCCACAACAGTGGCCCCTGTGACTTCAGTGGGGCCACCAGCTACAGAAGGAGCCAGGGGAGGCGCCCAAGGATGGCTATCCCTGTCCTGGAGGTTGCGGTTGGGAAGGGTCCCCAGGACAAGCATCGGGGTTTCTCTTCTGCTGCCTCTGCCCATTGAGAGCCTGCCACCGGCTGAAGATAAGTCCACCCAGAGGTCCCCTGGGGGCCAAACCCAGAAGGCTCGGGCTCTATCACTGGGAGCTCAGCCCAGCAGCCTGGGAGAGGTCCTGGCCTCCAGGCACACAGCCATCTCCAGGACAGGTTGGTGCTCAGAGAAGCAGAGGAATGATGGGGTGGGTCAGGGGAGTGCATGGGCAGGAGGCTAAGGGATCTGAGTGAGGAAAATGCCTACTATGTGCTCATTTAATCTTTACATCAGCCCATGTCACAGATGAGGAAGCTGAGGTGGGAAAGTCAAGTGACTCGTCAGAGCTCACACAGCCCAGGCCCCAGGTCTGGGTGGGCGACCACCTCCCCACTCCTATACACCCCACTTTCCCCCAGCGCGGATGTCTGCATGCACATAGCATTTCCAGCACTGTGTTCCTTCTGAAATTGTCAGGAGCCATCTGTGTACCCCGCAAGTCCCACAATGGCCCCTTCTGGAGTCAACAGGACAAACAGAAGTCTCTTTCCAAAGTGGGCTTTGGAATTCCAGGCCATGAGGTCTGGAAGGGACCCTACAAGGGCAAGGGGAAGCCCCTCTGCATCGGCCCCCTCCTGGGAGACCTCCCGGCTGAGTCCCCTCACCTCTCCCAGCCTCCAATCCCCCACCTGTAGGGTGGGATCATTCCAGAATCAACTCCAGGACGCATGAGGACAGGATGAGTCAACGCCCGGGATGGTGCATTGAGAAATGCCAGGTGCCAGGCAGATGTGGGGGATTGTTCCTACGATTGGGCGGTTGCCATGGTGATGGGCGCCCGTGTTTAGCGGGTAAACATTCCCAACCCACTGAGCAGCTGCTTCTGTCTCATCTGACTTCTCAAAGCAAGCATGGCCACGGCATGTCAGCATGGCCGTGGAGCACAGGGCTCCCCGTCCAGGAGAGGGCTCTTACAGCTCCCTCTCCCAACACTCTGGGCAGCGGCTATGCTGTTAGCTTCTGTCCAGGACCAGAACCTGCCATGTTTTCTCAATACAGTTTAGACTCAGATAGAAACTGCCCTCCCCCAAATTTCTTTTCACTAGGAAGCGAATGTCCCAAGTCTTCTGGGGCCACCAGGGGACCAGGACCTGTGCTAGAGGTAGGAGCCCATCCATGTAGGGATGGAAAGAAAGAGCTCCTGGCAGCAAGTGGGGTCAGGACTGGGATGGACAGAGTGGAAAGAAAGTGGAAACCAGGATCTCTAGGGCCCTGACCATGGAAGCTTCCAGATCCCAAGTCTGTGGGACATCACCGCCAAGAGGGGGAAGTTTGGATCCTGCAAAGCGCACTCCCCTGCTAACCATACGAGTCCTCACCCAACTTCCTCAGCTGTAAAACAGAGATGAGTCATGCTCCTCAGAGCTGTGGCAAGGATGAGACCAAGACCATGGGCACAGGCACTGGCCAGTGCTCGCCTCAGGGCCTCTCAACAGCAGTCACCAGATAAAGGCGGGTTTGTGAATCCTGGGAGGCTGGTGATGGGGGCAGAGGGATCCCTAAGCCCCTCACATAGACTCAGCCACCCACATGTTCCAGAAATGCCCACTGAGCCCTTCTGGGCAACAGAGCCTGCTGTGGGCACTGGGACTCGGTGTTGAATGGCCAACCCAGACAGACATACATGGGGCACTTAGCAAACAGAACACCAGAGGGACATCGAAACACAGCACATTGCTGTGATAAGCCAAGATCAGAGGGATGGTTCTGCCTCTGATCATCAGACACTCCAAAGACATTGCAGGTTCTGAGAACCCCCATATTTACAGATTGGCCACCTCCCCACCTGCCCTTGGCTGGGACGTCTCCAGCTCTGCCCAATTCCTGGCTCTCGGAGGGGAGAGGAGGGTCCTAAGAGGGGTGTCTCTGAGCATGTGGTCAGAGTCCTCAGGCACTCCCTGACCCCCAGCCACGAAGGGAGGCGAAGGGGTCTTTCATCCTGACCTCAGCTTGATGTGGGTTCCTAGCAGTTTGGGGAACACCACAAGTGCAAAGGCCTGGACAGGGAGGGCTCTCTGTCTGCCTGGGGAACAGCAAAGCCTGGAGTGGAGCCAGCAGGAGGCACTGAGGCGAGGAGGCCAGGTAATGCCATGAAGGCCATACAGGCTTGTTAAGGACCTTGAAGGTGGCTGGAGAGGGCTGGGGGCCAAATGGCATGACCCAGGGGGGTGTGCTTGTTCCCAGATGTTCAATGAGTGTCTGCCCTGTATTTCCACAAGCTTCTCTGACCGCTATGTGGAGGACTGCCAGGTTAAGGGTAGAAGCAGAAGCCACTGCAGTGATCTGGGCAGTGGCCGTGCAGAAACCAAGCAGTCGCTGCACTGGGGAGGCATTTAAAAGACAGGACCATGGGCTGGGCTGTGAGCTGAAGATGCTGAGGTCTGGGGAGGGGACCTGGCCTTCCTCCAGTCCGGGACACTCTTTTCCAGATGAATGAGACCTGAGCACAAACTCTGGCAGAGACAGGACACTTCTGCAAGCCTGATTTGCAAATCGTGTTTTAATTACTTGGAAATGATCAGCTCTGTAGCTTCAAAGCCTCAGAGACTTTGATTCCCGCCTCTGATGGAAAAAAACCAAGTGGCTGTGACATAGAGCAGAGAGGGGGAGGGACTTCAGGTTCGGAGTTGCCCTGGCCGGCCCGCTCGGGGGGCTCAGGATACCCTCCAGGGTGGTCTACCCTTGGCTGGGACGTGTCCAGTTCTGTTCAATTCCTGGCACACCGCGGGTCGGAATTTGGCAGGATGGTCGCCCTTTGAAACACGATGCAAGCTGAAATAGGGGAATTCTTAGTGATCCAGGGTGTGTTTTTCCCAGATGCTCATTGAGTGTCTGCTTTATGCCAAGGACCGTCCCAGCACATTGGTGAGGAAAGCCATACCTAGCCTCATGGAGCTTGTAACCCAGCGGGGGAGAGGACAGAGAAACACACAACTGCCAAGGAGAATTTGAAAGTGGGGAGCATTACAAGACAGCAGGGGTCCCCAAGAGAATAACCTTAGAACAGTCATGAAGGTCCCCCACCCCCTGAGGCGGAGGTCTTTCAGCTGAGAATTGAGAAAAAGAGCCACAGCTGCGGGGACAGTTACATGCAAAGGAATGACACTCAAAAAGGGCCAGCAGGCCTGGACAGTGGAGACCCATGGTGATCATGGGGGAGGTGAGGCTGGAGCACAGCAAAGCCAGGCCACATGGGACTGACACTTCACAGTGTACAAACCACGTTCCCACTCGCCTTCTCTCAGTACTCCTGTGAGGGATGGGTTTGTATTCCCATTTCGTAGCTAAGGAAAGTCAAGACTCTGGGAGGTGAAATGACTCCTCACAGATCTCAGGTTTGAGCCCACCGCCAGGCTGGGTCACTCTACATCCAACCAGCCCGCTGTCTTTAGGGACCCCCCTGCTCAGTCTGGAAGGGAGTTTCTCTTCCCGCCCCCCACCCCCTTGGCCACTTGGAGAAGGCCCAGTTCTGCCAGGCCAGGGCCAGGACAAGGGCTGGAGTGTCCGGCTCCCTCTCTTCTCCTAGACAGCGGCCTCCTCACTGGCCTCACTGTGCCTGCAGGAGCTGACCCAGTGCCCGGTTCTGTGCATCCTCCTCAGAGCCTACAGGGACCTTCTCCTGCATCAATCAGGTTCTTCTCTAAACCTCCTGCAGCCCACTTTGTCTTTGGGTTAGCCCAACGGAGAGGCCTTGCGAGCCCTGACCTCTTTCAGCTTCTTCCTTCGCATTTCCCTGACCTTTTGTCCTCTCTGAACCCAATCTCTCAACCCTCATTCCATACCTCTGCTCCTCTCCCTGAATGCACCATGAACAAATCCCCACATGCCTCAAGTTTCTGGTCTCCCCACCTCCCTACAACATTGTGGTCCACCTGTCCACAGAACACAGTCCCTCAACCAAATGTAATTTCAAAGCTGTCCACCTCCTGCCACTGTCTCATAGCACTTCTTATGCAAGCCTCCTTTATTCCCCATACCAGGGGTCTCCAAAACCACCCTTGGGCTCAGTGATTCTGGAAGCTGAGAGGCCAAAATAGACGCCCCTTTATCAACTATGATGGACTCCAAGGTCAAGGAAACCAAGTTACCTACAGGTCAAGGGTTCAGGGCAGCCGAGATGGCAATTCCCTAAATTCCTATGGCTACAAGAAAAACCACACTCCCTACACTCCTTAACAACAAGACAAAATCGGGCAAATGATCAGACCCTCCTAACTCTGGCTTACAACTGAAACCACCACAGTTCTGACTGTGCAGAGATTCAGCCTTACAAACATTCTCTTCTGATGAGTAACTACAGACCCAAACCAGTTCCAGCCAGATTTCAGAGGCTGCACATGAACTGTCTTTGTGTCCTATAGTTCACCTTTGACATAAAGAAGCAAATTTCACCTCATTTTGATGTTAAAGCCCCGCCCCAAGGGATGTATGTTACTTGGATGTATGTTACTTACATCATATATGTTTACCCTTTGAGCATGCCCTCAGCTCCCCTCATAAATGTGTATAGCTTTTCCCCAAAACCTGCTAAATGTGTATGAGGGTTTTATCCCTGTGAGGCATAAAACCCAACCTGCCCTTCCCTCCTCGGACAGAGAGCACCTTCCACCCATGCAAGAGACATTAGTTTCCCAGTGTGCAAACTGATATACCAGCTCTCCTTGCTGCTATTAAGCCATCCTGATGGTCTTTTGAATGGCCATCATCTAGAAGGACTCACAAGCCTCAAGAAAGGATGTTGGGGTTTATTACAGTGAAAATATAAAATTAGAATTGGCAAAGGGAAGGCCGGATGCAGTGGTTCATGCCTGTAATCTTAGTACCTTGGGAGGCTGAGGTGGGAGGATTGCTTGAGTCCAGGAGTTGAAGAACGGCCTGGGCCATATAGTAAGAACTCATCTCTTAAAAAAAAGAATTAACCGAGCATGGTGGCATGTGCCTATAGTTTCAGTTACTCAGAAGACTGAGGCAGAAGGATTTCCTGAACCCAGGAGGGGAAGGTTGCAGTGAGCTATGATCATGCTGCTGCACTCCAGCCTAAATGACAGATTGAGACCTTGACTCAAAAAAAAAAAAGAAAGAATCAGCAAAGGGGAAAGAGACAAGGTCCCGGAGAGACCAGGCTCCAGCTGTCATCTCCAGGGGAGTCACATGGACAAGCTTAATTCCCCAAGCTGGCCAGGGAGGCTCACTCAAGCCTTGGTATCCAAGGTTCTCATGGAGTCAGTCCCCTAGGCAAGAAGTACCCACCGGACTAGCCTTAGCTACTCAGTCTCTGGGTCCCCAGAGGTCAGGCTGCTGCAGGTGACGCCGGGCCTCAGGCCTACAGCACAAGCCCTGGCCCTGAGCCACACTGTTAACATAAACGATCGAGGTCAAACTGAATCTGCATGGCCTGAGGCCTTGGGGTGCACACAGTCTTCTCAAGCAGGGGGATTCCAAGAGTTCAGAGGTTATCACCCAGGAGCAGGGCAAGGGCATGGCACTTAGAACCCTTCAGATTTCTTACAGGCCATGAAGCTTCAGACCAGCCCAAAATGGAAATGGCCTTCTCTACCCCAACATACGTTCCAAGGCCTGTTTGAACAGTTGTCAGTTGTTATAAAAACCAAGCGAATCTTCTCCAGGTATTGTTTTGTTTTTTGTTTTTCGGACAGGGTCTTGCTCTATTGCCCAGGCTAGAGAGCAGTGTGCAATCATAGCTCACTGAAGCCTCGAACACCTGGGCTCAAGTGATCCTCCTGTCTCAGTCTCCCAAGTAGCTGGGACTACAAGCTCATACCACCATACCTGGCTAATTTTTGTATTTTTTTACAGAGACAGGGTCTTGCTTTGTTGCCCAGGCTGGTCTCAAACTCCTGGGCTCAAGCGATCCTCCCACCTCAGCCTCCTAAAGTTCTGAGATTACAGGTGTGAGCCACTGCACCCAGCCTCCTCTCCAAGTTCTAATATTTTTTTAATCTTGAAATATTCACTTCCTTGGGATGCCATAACAAAATACCACAGACTAGGGCCGAAGCAATTTATTTCCTCACAGTTCTGGAGGCTGGAAGTTCAAGTTTGAGGTGCCAGCAGGGTTGGTTTCTCCTGAGGTCTTTCCCCTGGGCTTATAGATGCTGCCTTCTCCTGTGTCCTCACGTGGTCCTCCCTCTTTAATGGATCTGTGACCTAATGTCCCATTCTCATAGGGCACCAGTCCTGTTGAGTCAAGGACCACCCCATGACCTCATTTCACTTGAATCCCCTGGGAAAAGTTCTGTCTCCAGATGCAGTCACATTCTGAAGTCCTGGGAGTTGGACTTCAGCACAGAACTGGGGACACAATTCAGGCCATGACACATGGCATATGGCTCCTCATTGTCGTAGACATCCATCTGTGTTAGAAATCTCCAACGTGCATAGATGTGATGGATGTGTATTGCCAGTTGATCTCCGGCAGCTGTAACAGAGGGTGAGCACGTAGGCCACAGATACAGAAAAGGGCTTCCGTGGCAAACAGGCCATCATAGAAGGCCAAGAACCTTCTTGTTGCCATTTTCACACAAAAAGAACTCACAGCCTGTTTCCCAACTTCAGTAAACACAGAAGACAAAACCCCAGTGGCCAGTTGCAGCAGCTCCAGAAAGACAGAAGTCTGTGAGCCCTGGAGACCTCTATGCTGCTCTGTTCTGGGACACAGGAGATTCATTTCTGGGATGACATTAACTCACACAGGTAAGCGAACAAGATAGACAACACAGGGGATTCTATCCATGGTGGGAAAAGCAGACAACATGAATACGTAGTGTGGGATGAGACACACCTTCCAAGCCACAGTCAAGTGGGCCCTCAAGCCAGTCAAACCAGAGCCTTGGGACCTAGATCCTAATGCCAGAAGATAGCAGGAGCCTCCAGGCAGACAGGAAAACAAAGGTAAGAAAAAAAAATCACAGATTCCTTGTCATCTGCCTCCCAGCAGAGAGCTAGTCTGGCCGTTGAAACCAAAGGCCCCACTGAAATACAGCAGCCACACTCCAATCAAAAGCAAAGCTGGTAAGAAGCACACACACATACATACACACATCACACACACCACAAGACCATACCACATACACATACATACAACACACACACACCACACACATCACACCATACACAACATACCACATACACATGCCACACACGAAGACACCACACAAACATACATGCACCTCACACACCACACACACACCACAAGACCACACCGGATACACACAACACACACAAAGATAACACCATACACACACACACACACACACACACACACACACACATGCAGCCAGCAAAAGCCACTGCCCTTCCTTTGTTGCGTGAGACCCCCTGGGGTAAGGGACGTGTTTGGACACACACACACACAGAGCCCACGAGAGGCCCTTCTTAGGCCACGCCCCCAATCAACACCTGTTGGAGAATCCTGGCGGTGTCCCTGTAGAGCCTTCCGCCAAGGAAGATATTCAGAGAAGCCATTTACTTCAGAGAAGGTTTGCAGACTCAAGGGAAGAATGGCTGGCCAAATAAAAAGCACAACAGGTCTTTAAAGGAAAAACTAAGTCCCAAGATCCCCAAGCACCCTGGGCTCACTGTTTAGGATGCAAAAGCAGCAGTCTGCTTCCAGGATGCTTGCACCGACAGAGTGCCACACGTCTGCTTTGCCTGCATCAGGGCCACGTTAGGAGAAGCAGTGACGTATGTGAAGACCCCAGGTGTCCTTTATTTGGGGATCAGAACTAGATGGGGCGGCCCTTGTGTTGCCCATGTGCTTGGGAACAAGCAACCACTTCCCGGGGCAGGATGCAATGCTACGCACACTGCCACCGGAGGCCACTGTCGTTCTGAGTCCTGAGGACGGAGGACAAGTGGCTCTGTGAGCTGTGCGAGGCTGGGCACAGGCTGAGGGTATCGCCGCTCACTCAGCAAATCTTCACCACTGCCCGCTGCTGGGCACAGCAGAGAGGACCCAGGAAGAGAGAGTTTTCAGGACCCGCTCTGGACGGGGCAGATTTCCCATCCACTGTCTCAGGCAGCCTTGCTGACAGAGATTCTAGACGTGAGACGTGACCCCATTAAAACCAGCTCAGAAACTTCTGGTCACCTCCTTGACTGCCTGAGTTGGTAGGGTCCTTAGAGGTCCTCTCAACCAATGTTGTTAGTGTTTATTTGGGAAACTGAGGCCCAGCAGACGGAAGCACTGTGCTCTTTGTCATTGGATGAGAGAATGGTAGGAGCAGGGTGGAGCCCGGCCACCAGCTGTCCAGCCCAGTAAAGGCGATGACCCCACGGCTTGTGAGCGCCCCTTCCCCGTCCCCCTCCCCCACCCCCAAGAGTGTGAAGAGCTAAATTCTCACTAACAGCAGGATACTTCTGGGCCTCATTAGGATGATGCAAATTAATATTTATTATGCAATTATTCATCTTTGTAATTGCTAGCATTTCAAAGGGAGCGCAGAGGCTTTAATTAGCGCACTTCGAATGTTATTAAAATGAAATGTCAGAATGAGAGGTGCCCCCTCTCCCAACCAACAGCCCCTGTGCCCAGCTGCCTCCAGAAGGTCCTTAGAACCAGGTCCATACAAGCTTCGCTCTCCCTCCCTTGGGATGTTGGTGCATTTTTTAAAACCCTGGCTTCTGGAGACCTCCCGGGATCTTCTGAAACCAAAATGCAATGCTCACAAGGGGTTTGGTGCTACAAGACTCCTTAAGGACAGACAGACAGCAGAGTTTCTGGGGGGCAAAGAGGTTGGCATTCGTGCCCTGTGACAGAACAGTGACATCAGGAACCTCCACGACCTGCTGCCCCCCTATGCCCCGCAGCCGGATTCCCTGCCCACTCTCCTGCCAAGTCACCAGTCAACTCTCCTTCCCTGCTGCTGGCCACACGCAGCCCTCCCTCCTTCCCCAGATCCCTACTCCATCATTCAGTAAATATATATCCAGTCCTATGATGGTATCTCTCGCCCTGTGAGGTTCATAGAGCAGTGGACTTTTAGAGACAGACTAAGAGGATCAGAAGGATCAGAAGGCAGGTTCCAGTTGTGAAGAAAGCAAGATTGGAAAACTGAGACAGCCGCTTGGTCGCGTCAGTGTCCCCAGGCCACCTACGGGGTCACCATCTGCAGACTTTCCAGGAGAGAGAATGAAAGCTGCAGAACGATCGGGAAACGGAGGCAGGGGTCTGGGGAAGACAGTAAGGACTGAGCAGAGGGGCTGTTAGAGGTGGCAGAGGGTGGGGGAATGGAGGAGCAGGGGGGTCACACGTGATGCCCACATATCCAGCTTGGGTGGCTGAAATGGTGACTCCGGGGTAAGATGGCAATCTCAGCCCAGGGTACGCTGAGGGGTCTGCAGGAGGCACTAGGTGCTAGGGCTGGGGAGGACTGAATCGCAGGAAGGTACAGATTAGAGAGTCAGGGTTTCAGAGACACCAGGAGTCACCAGAACCAGAGCTGGCTGGGGAGAGGGACAGAAGGCATGGCGGTAGGACAGACCCCAACACATATGTCCGAGAGGAGGCCTAGGAGGAACCGTCAGAGGGGAGGAGCCTTTCTGGAAGCTTCCAGAAAGCAAAGAAGCACAGGGCCAGATGCAGCAGGGAAGTGGGTGTGGGTACAAATGTGGCCCTCGAAACATGTTGAAATCCTCGCCCCCAGCACCTGCAAGTGTGGTCTTGAAGCCCCAAGTGACTGAGTCCAGGAGACCAGCTCCAGCGCTCTCTTGGGGACCCCCAAAGTCTGAAGCCTCTGGATGCCCTGAGGTTGGGTCCCCAGTCACAGAGCCTCCCCCTGATCCTAAGGCACTCGCTGGGGGACCCATCAGATGGCACTCATATCCCCCACCCACCTGCCCTGTGCTCTCGGGGCTAATGACACTAATTGGAGCCAGGCATGTTCCAAATGTTCTTGGGGTCCGAGTGGGGCAGGTGTGATCATCAGTCCATATTATGGGGAGGAATCCTGAGCATAGACAGGAAAGCACAGGCCCAACTTCCCCAATTCAGGGAGGAAGAACCAAGCCCCAACTGCACAACAGAGAGCTGAGCTGAGGGGCCTCTTGGGAAGACAGGCCTGAGCGCCAGGGTGGGCCCTCTCTAGCTGTGTGACCTTGAAAAGTCTCTTTACCTCTCTGAACTTCTTCTATAAAACAGGGTACACCACCCTGCCTTCCCATCAGGCTGTTGATAAGGAAATCTTGGAGTTGGAACCTGGACAGCAGTGTGGTGCCAGTGCCCTGGAGGCCGGCCTGTTCTGTCTGACTCCAATTTTGCAGTGGTCTCCTGCTCTGACCCTCGCCCTCCATCCCTGTGTTACCTGAGCATGTCACTCACCACACCACGGACACCCTGAGGCAGATCCCGATAGGCCCGTCTTCGAGCCCACCAGGTGCACCCACCTGTGCTCCATCCTTCCAGGGTTCTGCAGACATCTGGCACCTCAGACCCAGCAGGGCCCATGGACAGACTCCTTGTCTACCTGGTAGTTTAGGCAGGGAAAGACAAAGGCAGCACTGAAACCGTGTTCTGCTGTAAGGCCCAGACAGCTGCCCCGTCCCAGCCCAGACAGGATTAATATGTATGTATGGTAATCAGCAAAGCCCGGCAATTTGCATGACAATCAGAGGGAGCCCCGCCTGAGTTTCTCCCAAAGACAGCTCCTGCCCTGGCTTCCCAAAGCCTGCAGGGGAGGCATGGTGGGGCTCTCCAGACCCCCAGATGCTGGACAAGTGGTCTGGCCTTCACCCTGGACAGGGGAAGGCACTCACCGGCCTGGCTCCAGAACCGCCTCCTTTCCAAGGCCACATCCTCCAGGCTGCTCTGGAAAGGCAGGAGAGAGAAGCGAGCTTGGCCTCTCCTGCACCTGCCACCTCAGCGGGTGCAGGGTGGGGGCTCTGAGCAGGGTCTCTGTCCCCTCACTAAGGGGCCCTCCCTGGAGCCTATAAAGTGGGGAAGACGACATGGCTTCCTTCCACAGTTGCTTGAGTTGCCCTCAGTGAGGCAGGGAGACAGTATTTCTGGAAGCTGCAATGTCCTTCAAAAATGAAGCTTCTTAGGACTCTCCTTCTCAGCCGATCTCACGGGGTACCTCCTGTGGGACACTCTGGGGACACAGAGATGCCTGGGCATGGTCCCATCCCTCCTGGCCAGGTTCTCTAGATCACCCCTCCTCCACCCTTCCCCAGGACCCTGGCAGCGTGCATAGGCCCCACCCAAGGTCTCCAGCCTTTCTGGGGCCCTGCAGGCAACCCCTTCCCTGCTGGGAGCCCCTTCCCTGGGAGGACCTTAGGTGGTCCCTCTGGGCGGATCCCCCACATGAGGCTGGACTCTGCTCTCCAAATGCTTGCCATCAACAGCGACCATGATAATAATAACCCTCACACATCTGCCCACCACCTAGCTAGTGGTCCACAGCCCTCACATCCCCTTTCACATTCCAGTGGGCCACTCGGTGGGACAGTGAAGCTCAGAGGAAGGGTCTTGGCCCAACCCCATGGGGTCAGAAGTGGAATGCCACGCCCAGGACTCATTCGAGCCAGCCCAGGCTCCACCCACCACGTCCGCCCTCCAGTCTCCCACACACACATTCCCAGTGGTTCTTCTCTCCCCCACCCCCTACCCACCTGACCTCATCTGACAACCTCTGGCTTGCTGGGGGATACAGTGACTCACCGAAGCCCCCTGTCCGGGTGAGAATGGGGGAGCCCACCCACCTGGTGATGAAGAAGGAAGGGACATGTGTAGCCTTGCACCCTGAGACACATGGATATTTGTTCCCTGATAATAATATCAATAGTGGGAGGGGTCATATACAATTGATGGGGTTTTTATAGGTAAAAAATGGTCCCATGTTGGCAATTCCAGAGCGTTTGATCTAATAATAATGATTAAGGTGTCATAAGCCCTCTTGACATGGCAGGCATTGTTCTAAGTTCTTTACACAGATTTACTTCCAACATCAGACAGCTTCTGATCAGGACATCGGGATCAGAGAAGTTAAGCAAGTAACTCAAGGTCACACTGCTCGCCTAACCTAACAGAATGGCTGTAATGAAAAATGGTGACACTGGCAAGTATGTAAAGAAGCTGGACCACTACACACAAAACTAGAACAGTTTGCGATTTCTTTTCTTTTCTTTTCTTTTTCTTTTTGAGTCAGGGTCTCACTCTGTTGCCCAGGCTGGAGTGCAGTGGCATACTCACAGCCACTGCAGCCTTGACCTGCTGAATTCAGGCAATCCTTCCACCTCAGGTTTCCAAGTAGCTGGAATTACAGGCATCCGCCACCATGTCTGGCTAATTTTTTATTTATTGCAGAAACGTGGTCTTGCCAAGTAGTCCAGGCTGGTCTTGAACCCGTGGGCTCAGGCAATCCTTTGGCCTCCGCCTCCCAAAGTGCTGGGATTACAGGCGTGAGCCAACATGCCTGGCTTGCAATTTCTTAAAAATCTAAACCTGTAGCCAGGCTCGGTGGCTCAGCCTGTAATCCCGTGCTTTGGGAGGCTGAGGTAAGTGGATTGCCTGAGCCCGCAGGTTCGAGACCCGCCTGGGCAACTTGGCGAGCCCTCATCTCCACGATAAATCAAAAATCAGCCGGGCATGGTAGCGTGCACCTGTAGTTCCAGCTACTTGGAAGGCTGAGGCGGAAGGATCGCCGGAGCCCAGCAGGTAGAGGCTGCGGTGGCCAGGAGCAACCACTGCACTCCAGTCTGGGTGACAGAGTGAGACTCCAACTCAAAAAAAAAAAATCTAAACTTGTACCTACTTTGTGACCCAGACATTTATCTTACCCTGGGCATTTATCTTAGAGAAATAAAAGTTTACCTCCACATATAAACTCCCACACAAATATCCACAGCAGCTTCATTTGTAATAGCCAGAAACTAGGCCCAGCCTAGATGTCCTGCAGTAACGAATGTTTCAGCAAACTGAGGTACATCCATGCCGTGTATACTTCTTGGAGGTAACAAGGGGCCAGTGAGACACCCACGAGTTGGAAGAATCTCCAGGGAATTATGAGTAGGGGGGAAAAAGCAATCCTCAAATGCACTACACTGTATGATTCTGTTCATAGTATACACTTTTGTACTGACAAGACTTTGGAGCTGGTGGACAGGTTCGTGGTGCCAGGGACTTGGGATGTGGCGGAGAGGTGGGTGAGGTCATCAAAGGGCAACAGGAGGCATCCGGGTGACGGGACTCCAGCTCCATTCCAAGATGGAACTCTAGCCCCTTGACAGCAGTGGAGACGCCAGCCACACGAATGACAAGGCTGTCCAGAATGGACAAACACACAAGAGGACTAGCAAACTGGTGGAATTCGAACAGGACCAGTGGATTGCATCAGCATCAGCAACCTGGATGGGATATCGTACGGCAGTGTTGCATAATTTTACCCCTGGGGGAAACTGGGCCAAATGGACAGAGGGTCCCTTGGTGTTACTCCTCACAGTGGCAGGTGAATCTACAATTTTATCTATTTCATTCAAAGTAATCTTGTTTAAAAAGACAAAAACAGAAAACACAAACCAGGCTGTCAAGCCCAGAGGAGCCCAAAGAGACAGAACAACAAAATGTCAGGTAGGATCCTAGATAAGATCCTGGGAGGACATTAGGTGGAAAACTAGGAACATCAAATAAAGTATGGACTTTGGGTCATAGAAATGTCAGCAATTTTGGTTCATTAACTGCACCAAATGTACCACGCTGACGTAAGACACTAAGAAGGGGGAAAACAGGTGCAGCGTGTGTGGGAACGCTCTGTACCATCTTCTGAATTGTACTGTAAATGCACAACTGTTCTAAAAAAAATAGAATCTTTTTTTTTTAATGTAAGATGCCAAATAACTGCTTCATAAAAAGGCTTGGAAATATCTACTTAAGCTAAATTTACTCCTACCCTTTGGCCCAGCAATTCCATTCCTAAATATATACCCAGAAGTAATGAGATCACATGTCCACCACAGGCATAGGCAAGAATATTCACAGTAGCTTTCTTCAAAATAGCCAAAAACTGGAAGAAAAAAAAACCCCCAATGTCGAAATTACAGTATATTCATACAATACTACAAATAAAAAGAGAACAAACATTCTTTCTACATTAAATGGATGGGTCTTGTGGAAACGACGAGCAAAAGAATCAGACAGAAATGCCTCTGGCTGGCGTGATCCAGTTATGTGACGTTCAAGAACAGATGAAACTACCTGTGGTACTAAAAGCCATAAGGACATCACCTGCAAGAAAGGTATTGAGGGGGAAGGAGTGTGAGGACACCTTGACCCAGTGGCAGCCACAAGCGTGTATATATGTGTAAAGATAATGGAAAGGTTTCCTTTATGCATGTTAATGTATGTATGATATAATAAAATTTAAAATAAGTAAATATAAAGAAAAAATAAGAAAATATAATTTTTTTAAAACTCACACGTGCCGGGGAGGGGGGCACACCTCATTAAGGGTAACTGCATAATGAACATTTGTATACCTAGCCCTGAATTGTACCCCACAACTTTAAAATAAAAAGTTTAAGTTAAAAAAAAAAAAAACTCACACGTTATGGACTAAGTATCTGTGTTCCCGCAAAATTCATATACTGAAGCCCTAACACGCCACGTGATGATGTGGTGCATGGAGGTAGAGGCCTTTGCGATACCGCTAGGGTTAGATGAGGTTGTGGGGGTGGGACCCCCAGAATGAACTTGTGTCCTATGAGGAGAGTAAGAGACACCAGAACTTGCTTGGTCTGTCTCTCTCTCTCTCCCTCTTTGTTCCTCCCTCCCTCCCTCTCTCTCTCTCTCTCTCTCTCTCTCTCTCTCTCTCTATCTCACAAAAACGAGTGTTAACACACAAACATTAGACATTTAAACAAAAAAACAGAGAGAGAAAACACCCAAAAACAAAAAAAAAACAACCAATAAAAAAG
>CAUYQG010193343.1:0-14304 GCA_963574415.1 Tarsius wallacei
GCGGGACCGCTCACCGACTCGCGGGGCCGCTCAACCGACTCGCTCCGCCGCCCCGCAGTCGCTCCTCCAGCCGCGACAGCCGCCGCCCGCCCCGCGCCTCCCTGCCGGCGCCCCAGGAGCGCACGCGCGTCGCGGCCCCGGACTCTCCGTGGCCTCTCTAGGAAACTGGGAGGGTCGACGTCTCGGCTCCTCCCCGGCCCGAGAGCTGCGGGCCGCAGCCTCCGGGTGGGCTTCGGGGCTCGTTCCGACCTGCCTCACCTCCCGCGCTGGACACCTTCCTCCCACTCTCGGATGCCCACTCGCGCTCCAGAGCTCTCTCAGTCTCGGCTTGTTTCCCCACATTCCTCCCTAGCGTCTGCAGGGCTGCCCTGGAGGCGTCTCCCTGCAGAGAAGAAAGGGATCCAAACAAAGCTAGAGGTGAAAACAGGAACAGCAGTGTCTGGCCGGTTCTGGCAGGGAGGATGTAGGGGGCCACTCATTCTCCGGGTATCCTTTAATGAGGGGAACCAGATCCTATGGGAAGCTAGTTGCCAGGGCCCCTACCTCTCCAAGATGACCTCACTGCCATCACCACCATACCTAGGAGTACTTGTTCATTCCAGCCCAGAGGCACATAATACTTCAGCTTCCCGTGGCCTCCACTTGTTTTCTCCTATGGGTGAATTCTAACTAGGTTTGCCTGGTACATGCACAATGATGCCATTGATCATTATGTGGAATCCTGGAAGAGTAAGTTTGGAGGTGGAGAAACTGAAGAACACTGCTCACCCCAATAAGAGCAAATGCCACCTACTGCCAGTGCCAGAGAACATGCCATAAGGTACAGAGCCCATGCCATAAGACCATCTGCTGCCATTGGAGGGCATGTTGCAAGCTGCTGTGTCCAGAGGCCAGGTAGCTGTCCTGGTAATCCTCTGGTATATGCTCCCTAGTGGCAGGCAGCAGCATGTTGCCAATGGATCTTTCAGATGATACTGATGATAACCATCTGTACTCTGGGGCTTTGTTTTACTCATCTGAACCACCCAGGTTCCTTTATAATGCCCTAGTCACCAAAGACAGAAAGAAGATGACTGGAAAATATACAACACATGCAAAAATGAAAATGGAAACTGCTTATCAATGCCTATATTGCCCATTGATTTCCATTTGAAATAACGTTCCTAGGTAATTGTTTCTACTGGGGCAGGAGGACTGAACACACTCACAGTAGAAAAGTTTTGGAGTTTTATTTGAGAACAAAATTTTCCCATCATAGAGGAGCTTGAGCATATTCCCTGTGTTTGGTGTGTGCTTACTGGATGCTTTCCAACATGACAGGCACTTGGCATGGATATCACCCACATTTGGTGTGGTCAAACAGATCAACCAGATGAGCGTCACTAGCACTTGCAAAGCTCCAAGAGCAGTCACTGAGACTGCAGTTCTATCCTGCACAGCTGCTACTGCTTCTTTAAAAAAAAAAAACT
The DNA here is from genome assembly GCA_963574415.1 of Tarsius wallacei. Lineage (NCBI taxonomy): Eukaryota > Metazoa > Chordata > Mammalia > Primates > Tarsiidae > Tarsius > Tarsius wallacei. Next base: position 1,470 of record CAUYQG010193343.1, read on the forward strand.
TATTTTATTTTATTTTTTTAATAGAGACAAGGTCTTACTATGTTATCCAAGCTAGTCTTGAACTCCTGGGCTCAAGCAATTCTCCCACCTTGACCTCCCAAAGTGCACAGCTTCTTGAAGCTCAAAGTTCTGCTAATACCTGATTTCACTGAATACCAACAGCAATCCAGCCAGAAACAATGAAGTTTCTTTACTTCTCTGGTAGAAAGCCTATTCTTGCTAGCTTTACTTTCTGAGTGCTTTCACCCCTTTCAAATTGGGGCAGTTTGCTTGGCAAGAGCCCTAGGCAGTACTTCTCAAATTTTGTGCATATGAATACAAATCAAGTGGAGATCTGGTTAAACTGCAGATTCAGGTCAGGCTCGTGGCTCAACCTGTAATCCCAGCCCTTTGGGAGGTGGAGGTGAGTGGACTGCCCAAGCTCAGAGGTTTGAGACCAGCCTAAGCAACATGGCAAGACCTCGTCTCTACAATGAATCATAAAATTAGCCAAGCGTGGTGGTGCACGCCTGTAGTTTCAGCTACCTGGAAGTGCCACTGTACTCCAGCCTGGCTCAAAAATAAATAATGTATTAATCAGATCATCTAGAAGGTGAATTCTTAGTCATTTATATCAAGGAAATACTGATGTTTTAAGTAGTGAACTCAGCCATTCTCCATCCCCCCTCTTTTTCTGCAGAGAATTCCTTGCCTGAACACAAGGAAGGAATACATGGGAAGTTTAATTTTAGTATTTAGAACAGCACCTGATACATAAGAGATACTCAATAAATACTTGTTGAATAATGAATATTCTCTACATCTAACCTAGGTCTTTAAGACATTTCTGTTGTGATAATAGCTAAATCCCTAAACAGGTCAGATTTAGCTAGCATGACAAGGAAGTCCCCTCTGCCTTAAACCTTACAAGAAAACTAACCTGAAATAACCTGAAGCTAACCAATCTGTTTATTGTTCCCTATTTCTGCTTTTTTCAGCCTTTCTGCCTATAAAGCCAACCTTCTCTGTTCAGCTCATCAGAACACCTATTCTATTTTATAGAATGTTACCCAACTCTAGAATCACTAGTAAAAGCCAATTAGGTCTTTAGTGTAAATTTCTTGTAGTTTTTTGTCTTCTGACAACTGCTTCTATCCTGCCTTTTTCACTTGCCATTCTAATGTCATGTGTTTTTGTGTGTTTTTTTTAATCACATCATTAAATAATCTTCAAATTTTTATTTTTTCTCAGGGTCCTGAAGTGATCCTCCTCCTATTCACAGATATCCATTGCCTTGAGTGTGTGTGCCTGTGTGTCAGGAAGAAGGGAGAGAATGCATGCCTTTTTAGAGCAGAACTGTAGGGAGAAAGAAGCCAATTGTGTTACTGTTTAATTTCTACAATACGTCTGTATCAGAAACAAAGATTTAGAGAGCAAAGTTTTGGCTTCACGAGAGTCTGTGCAGGAGCAAAGCTCTCTTACAGAACAGTCTGGAGGTGGAAGTTTCAAGACTTGAGACAACTAATAGAAATCAGTTAATTTTATGACATGTTATCATTCCAGTGGCACCAACAACTCACTCATCACTCCTTCCCCAAGCAGACTGGCTCCTCCTAGATTTGTTATCCTCTATCCAAAAAGCACTAGGAAGTTTCAGCAGGGGTATTGGAAGCTAGATCTGTCTATACTCATTAATTTCTTCGTTCACAAAGAATTTACAGTGTGCATTATGAGCTAGGTACTATTCCAGACCTGGGGTATGTCAGTCACCAGATGGGGTATGTCAGTCAAGCAACTGACACCTGTTTCCACCTAGAAAGAGAGGAGTTTCACTGTGTGAGGATAGCAAAGAGTGTAACAAGGCCTACAATCAAAAGCAGCAGTCCTAGGGTGTCAACCTATTGCATGGCTTTCAAGTGTTGGGGTTGGCAAGAAAGACAAGACTTACACAGGCATTGGATGGAACAACACTTTACTCACATAGAGATGAAACAGAGTAAGATCAACTTTAAGAGGAAGCACTGGTCCCCCACGGCCAGTGGGTCTCACCCTGCAACCAAAGCAGAGAGATGGCCTGCATACACCTTTGTTAGGCTGTCTGCAAAGGACCCCACTCCCTTCTCACTGAGAACAGACGTAGCAGTAGAATTGGGCAGGTGCCATGTGATGCACATGTTTAAACAGAACAAAGAAATATACATCAAAGTTGGAACTAGGAAAGATGTTCCCAAAAGAGTGATGAGCCCAGCACAGGGTGCGAAGGCTCTTTATCTCCATGTAAGTAAAAGTTCCAGGCCCAGGGCACATTCTTTTGAAACTGTGCAAGGGTTGACAGGCTGTGCAGGAATCTTTCCCAAAGTCTACCCACTGATCCTTGCTTGGCTGCTGCAACAGCAGATAAAGCACATCAAACCTGGTAGGCCACCATACGCCCTGAATTTGGAGGGAGAACTGAGTCCGATGCAGTCCCTGAACAAACCCTATTGATGAGGTTTGCTCACAGAATCTTCCGTAATTGTAAAAAATTAATAACTTATTTTTTAGAGCAGTTCTAGGTTCACAGCAAAACTGAACATAAAGTACAGTTATCATCTACCCCCTGTGCACACATAGCCTCCCTCACTACAGATGTCCCAAACCACAGTGGTACATTAGTTACAATAAATGAACCTACACTGACACATCATTATCACCCAAAGTCCATAGTTTATATTAGCATTCACTATTGGTGTAGTACATTCTATGGTTTTTGACAAATATATAATGATATATGTAGTATAATACAGAATAGTTTCACTGTCCTAAAAATCATCTGTGCTCTGCCTATTCATTCCTCCCCGCTCCCTAACCAAGGGCAACCACTAATCTTTAGTTTTGCCTTTTCCAGAATATCATATAGTTGAAATCATACAGTATATATAGTCTTTTCAGATTGACTTCTTTAACTTAGTATGCATTTAAATTTTTTCCATGTCTTTTCGTGGCATGATAGTTTCTTTTTAGAACTGAATAATATCTCATTATCTGGGTGTACTACAGTTTATTTAAACATTCACCTACTGAGGGGTATCTTAGTCACATTCAAGTTTTCTCAATTATGAATAAAGCTGCTATAAACATCTCTGTGCAGGTTGTTGTATGGATATAAATTTTCAGCTCACTTGAGTAAATACCGAGTACAACTGCTGGATCAGATAGTAAGAGTATGTCAGACCAGCCTGGGCAACATGGTGAGACCTTGTCTCTACAATAAATCAAAAAATTAGCCGAGTGTGGTAGCACATGCCTGTAGTTCTGGCTACTTGGAAGGCTGAGGTGGAAGGATCGCTAAGAGCCCAGGAGGTGGACACTGGGGTGGCCATTATTGTGCCACTGCACTCCAGCCTGGGCAACAGAGTGAGACCCCAACACAAAAACAAATAAATAAAGGAATATGTCTAGTTTTGTAAAAACTGCCAGTCTTCCAAAGTTACTGTACCATTTTGCATTCCCACCAATGAGAGCTCCTATTGCTTATACTATCACCAGCATTTGGTGGTGTCAATGTTTTAAATTTTAACCATTCTATTAGGTATAGGGATGTTTACTTCATTGTTTTAATTTGCAATCCCCTAATATATGGTGTTGAATATGCTTACTTGTCATACTTTCTTTGATGAGGTGTCTGTTTAGGTCTTTTGTCCATTTTTAAAGTTGGGTTGTTCATTTTCTTACTACACACACACGCACACACACACACACACACACACACATTTTAAGAGACAGGCTGTCTTGCTCTGTCACTCAGGGTGGAGAGCAGTGGTGCAATCTTGGCCACTGCAGTCTCCCACCTCCCTGGACTCAAGTAATCCTCCCCTCCCCAGCCTCCTGAGTAGCTGGGATTACAGGTCTATACCACCACGCCTAGATAATTATTATTTTGTAGAGTTGGGAGTCTTGCTATGTCCCCCAGGCTAGTCTTAAACTCCTGGTCTCAAGTGATCCTCCCACCTCAGTGTCTTAAGTACTGGGACTATAGGCACGAGCCACCATACCTGGCCCATTTTCTTATTGTTGAGTTTTAAGAGTTCTTTGCATATTTTGGATAACAGTCTTTTATCAAATATGTCTTTTGCAAACATTTTTCTCCCAGTCTGCAGCTTGTCTTCTCATTCTCTTGACAGTGTCTTTCATGGAGAAGTTTTTAATTTTAATGAAACCCAGCTTATCAATTATTTCTTTCATAGATCATGCTTTTGGTCTTATATCTGAAGTCTAGATATTCTCCACTTATGTCCTAGAAGTTTTCTAATTTTGTGTTTTACATTTATATAAAACTATATGATCCATTTTTTTTTTAGTTGGAGTCTCACTCTGTCACCCAGGCCGGAGGGCAGTGGCATGCTCCTGGCCACCACAGCCTCGACCTGCTAGGTTCAGGCGATTCTTCCCCATCAGCCTTCCAAGTAGCTGGAACTACAGGCACACGCCACCATGGCCGGCTAATTTTTTTTTTAATTTATTGTAGAGATGAAGTCTTACCAAGTTGCCCAGACTGGTCTCAAACCCGTGGGCTTAGGCAATCCTCTCACCTCGGCCTCCCAAAGTGCTGGGATTATAAGCATCAGCCACCATGCCTGGCCATGATCCATTTTAATTTACTTTTTGTGAAGAGGGTAAAATCTGTCTGTATTTTATTTTTTCTTTGTGGATGTCCAGTTGTTCTAGCACCATTTGTTGAAAAGACAACTTACTCTATTGTATTGCTTTTACTCCTTTGTCATAAATTGTCTATATTTATGTATGCCTATTTTGGGGCTGTCTCTTCTGTTCCAGAATCCTGTTGTCTCTTTTTTTTTTTGAGTCGGAGTCTCACTCTGTCACCCAGACTGGAGTGCAGTGGCCACTCCCAGCCACTGCAGCCTTGACTTGCTGGACTCCAGTGCTGCAGCCTTTCAAGTAGCTGGAACTACAGGTGTGTGCTACCACGTCCAGCTAATTTTTTTTGACTTATTCTAGAGATGAGGTCTCGCCAAGTTGGCTAGGTGGATCTCAAACCCACGGGCTCAGGCAATCCACTCACCTCAGCCTCCCAAAGCACTGGGATTATAGGCTGAGTCACCGAGCCCAGATCCTGTTGTCTATTTCTTTATCAATGCCACATGGTCTTGATTACTATTGCTTTACAATAAGTGTTGAAGACAAGTAGGGTCTGTCTAATGACTTTGTTCTTCTACTTCAATACTGAGTTGGCTACTCTGGGTCTTTTGTTTCTCTATATAAACTTTGGAATCAGTTTGTCAATATTCACAAGATAATTTGATGGAATTTTTATCAGGATTGCATTTTGAATCTATAGAACAACTTGTAAGGAAGTGACATCTTGACAATATTGAGTCTTCCTATCCATTAACATCTAAATCTAAATCTCTCCATTTTTTAATTCTTTGGTTTATTTCATCAGAGTTTTATAGTTTTCTTCTTATAAATCTATACATATATTGTTAGATTTACTTAAGTATTTTATTTTGGGGGTTGCTAATATTAATAGTACTGTATTCTTAATTTCAAATTCCACTTGTTTACTGCTGATATATAAGGAAGTGACTGGGCCGGGCTTGGTGGCTCAGCCTGTAATCCCAGTGTTTGGGAGGGCAAGGTGAATGGATTGCCTGAGCCCACGGGTTCAAAACCCACCTGGGCAACTTGGCGAGACCTCAGCTCTACAATAAATCAAAAAAATTAGCCGGGCATGGTAGTGCGTGCCTGTAGTTCCAGCTACTTGGAAGGCTGAGGCGGAAGTATCGCCGGAACCCAGTAGGTCGAGGCTGCAGTGGCCGGGAGCATGCCACTGCACTCCAGTCTGGGCGACGAAGTAAGACTCCAACTCAAAAAAAAAAATCAGGTCCCCATAAGTGTCTCAATTCAGTCTCCATGTCAGGCAGATGTGGACAGACTGTTCCATCCAACAAAGTCAACCCACAGACAGGCTCACCCCCAGTGCTGGTTGCTGGAGGAGGCAGATCTCTCCTGGCTGACTTACCAATCCATCTAGGTCAAGTTTCTGCCACCCAGGACTATGCTACTCAGCATGGTAGTCACTAGGTAGGTGTGTCTTTTTAAATAACTTAAATTTCTTAGCACTTCCTTAAAATTACAAGTCAGCTCTCAGTCACACCAAACACAACGCAAAGGCTCAACAGCCACCTGGGACTAGTGGTTACCATTTTTGGGCAGTGCAGGCAGAGAATTTCCATCATCTCAGAAAGTTCTATTGTGTTGGCCAAGTCTAGAGCAACCTGAGTCTGATGGCGGCTATATAATGGTGCATGATGGTGCACCTGGACTGGAAATTATGAGCAAGATGTGACTGAAGAAAATCTACCAGGTGGGTCCTGACCAGGTGTTTTTCAGTTTAGACCCTGGTTTACTCCTGTTCTGACTTGATAATTTTTGACTCTCAGATCTGATGCTGAGGTCAGTCTGCATGCATCCATTCACCTTGGCAAGTGACAACCAGTCTCCTCCTGTCTGGCTTGGCTTTTGTCATCTGCTACACACTCTTGCTCTGAGTCCTTCATCAGGGGTTTATGCAGTTTTCTTTCTTGGCTCCAAACTCAACAGCAACCTCCTACCACCCTGCCCCACTTCCTTAGACTATTTTTGGGAGGGTTTGGGACTGTTATGGACTAAATTATATACTCCCTGCACCTACTCCCACCAAAAAGAAAAATCATGTGTTGAAGACCTAACCCCTGGAACCTTAGAATATGACTTTATTAGAGATAGGACCTTTAATGAAATTATTAAGGTAAACATACGGTCATTGGGGTGGACCTTTAATCCAGTAGACTGATGTCCTTATAAGAAAAAGGGATTAGACATAGACAATGCAGACCAATGGATGAGCAAGTTAGGACAGTGAGAAGACAGCCATCTACAAGCCAAGGGAAGAGGCCACAGAAGAAACTAACCCCGCTGACACTTTGATCTTGAACTCCCAGCCTCCAGAAATGTTTGAAAATAAATGTCTGTTGTTTTAGCTACCCAGTGTCTTTAATAGTGAAGCTAACACTCTCTCTCTCTGTGTGTGTGTGTGTGTGTGTGTGTGTGTGTGTGTGTGTGTGTGTTTTAACCATAAACAAAGTGTTAGTGTTAGGATTAGGGTTAGGGTTAGAGTTATGGATGGCAGGCCTAGCAGACTAACAGTCTACCTTCAGTATCAGATTTTCATCTCTATCGCCTCAGTTTCCTTATTTATAAACCAGGGAAATACTCACAGGATTTCATTCTCTCATACTTTCATACTTCTCTCTCTCTCTTTCTCCCTCCCTCTCTGTCTCTCTATCTCTGTCTCTCTGTCTCTCTCTCTCTCTCTCTCTCTCTCTGTCTCTCTCTCCCCCCATTACTGTTTTCATTTCAAAGTAAGTCTTTCCCTCCCCTCTTCAACTATGAAACCCCATCCTTCATATCTCAGCGAAAGCCACAGCCCCAGCCTCCATAAAGGGTCCAACCCCTCATTATAAGCTATAATAGCTGCGTGGCTTTCACCTTCCCAGGCAACTGTCCACATGGTGTGTGTGGTCATATGTTTGCATCACTAGACTGCAAGCTACACAAGGAAGGGGACTTATTTTCTCTGCTCATCTTAGCTTCCCAGCACCTAGCACTGCGCCTGGAAAATGATAGAGCTGTTAAATGAATACATGGAAGGGCTATTGGGAAACTTAAAATGGATTGTCCACACAAAGCACTTAACACAGTGTCCAGGGCACTGTCAAGTTCTTTCGAAATATCAGCTGTTGTCATTTTTAGTTAATTGCTTTAATTAAAAGAGCTCTGATCATTTGCTAGTCATCTGAATTACATCAGCCTCTCTTTTCCTATTCTAAGCACATTAACCCTGAACCATGCTCACCTTTCTAGGAACCTTCATTTACACCAAAGGCCCTTCTTCTTTCTTAGCCACAACTATTTGGAACAACCAAATCAACCACTTTTCCATCTGCCTTCACATGGCATAAAGGAGGCCACACAGGAGGCTGCAGTGCTCTGAGCAGAGGTGGTCTTTATATCCTTGTAGGGGATGGAGGATCAGCCAATGAATTACCCATTCTGAAGTTCAGAAAAATGGCAAAGGCCAACCCCAGACACCCTTGAGGCCCCTGGCAGTTACACCTACATGGAAAGAAGAGCCCAAAAGGAAGTAGTCTTGGTTCAGTGATACAAGAGACAACAGGCTGGGGTGCCCTCAAGGAGTCCTGACACTGGATTAAGTCTACAAAGCAATGGTAATTTGAGCACAGGTATTGACAATAAATACAATCTGCCAGGCAGAATCCATGATTAGCATTTGTAACCAATTAGAAATAGCTAAAAAAGAGAATCAATGATACGATCAATACTAGTAGCGAACTGAAATGATAGAATGATTAGAGCAAAGACATTGTTTCAACGGGCAAGAAAGAAGCAGGAAGCACCTATTCTACTCAGAACTCCTTATTTCTCTCTCATCTTTGAGGGTGGAGAGAACTGGAGCAAATGGGAAATGGGGAACCCAAGGAAAAATGGACCTCCGCTTGTTGCTTCATGGGTGCAGGGAGAATCTTTCTGTGCCAAACTGAAAGTGCTGCAAGTCAGTGTGAGGACTCGGGAGAGAGGCAGAGGAGAGGGAAAGTACATATGAACTGTGTGCCCCTTCTAGGACATTTCTCCACAAAGTTCCATGGAAGGATCCAACTCAGCAGCATAAATACTAAACACACACTGCGATTCTTCAGTGTTCCAGGCACCATGATAGGAACTGGGAACTTAATCCTGAACAAGACGGGTTCCGACTTTGCCCTCCAGGGGGTTCGGTTCTCTAACAGCCCCACCTGAAGAGACACGCGCACCCAGACAGTCTCCACTGTAGCTTCAAGCAGAAAAGCTGTGAACTCTGATGTTCCTCCCAAAGTAGGCACCTGACTAGAGGAAAAGGACGAAGGAAAGGAGTTCCAGAACATTCCTGACCAGAATGCAATGGGTGGACACATTTGTAATTTTTATACAGAGTATAAAATATACTACCTACACTCCCTACAAAGTTCAACTATTAGTGATGCTTTTCAAGAACAGAGGCAACCTACAATGTGTATGCTTCACACTTTCCTCATTTCTTTATTCACTGTAAAGAAAAAGTATCAGCACTGAAATCGAGGATATCATGTATAAAGAGTGTCAAAATGAGTTATAAGGAATAAAAACGAGTATAAAAAGTGATGCAATAGATTAATTAATGGAGAAACATTTAAATTATAAAGATAAATTGATTTTTATATAGAGGAGGGCCCACCTAGCCAAAGCAAAACCTTACAGTCTCCTGCTTTAACTGCTGGCACTGGCATTCCCCCAATCTAGTCTTTTCAAAAACCCAGTGAGCAATGTATACAGTAGTTGTTCAATTACACTTGAACACCTACTTTGTGTCAGGCCCTGGTATCTCCTCCAGGCCCCTCTACAGAGTGGAAAGCAAGTTCCATGGTGAACATAATTTCTGAAGCCCACAAAACAGCAATATTTTGCTTGCTGAGTTACTACAATAACCTATTGAGTTATTACTGTATACTAGACGATACACCAAGAGCTTTCCATGGTAAGAGATGATATTCGAACACCTACTATGTGCCACTGCATCTAGGGTTCTAAGCATTTCACATACATTAATTCCTTTCATCCTCACAACGAGTCCATGAGGTATGTGCTATTGTTAGCCCCAATTTACAAATGATACAATGAAGGAAGAGAGAGTTTAAGAGAACCTTCTCAAAGGCAGGCACTTAACCAGAAAATGGCAAAAAGATCAGACATGCTCAGCAATATCCAGAGCTACACTGAGCTGCTGCCTGGCTGCATGAAAGAGAAGATCACACTTCTCCTCCCTGTCTCCCCACATGCGTCCTCTCTTTTCACAATCTCAGTACTGTTTTGCTTATGATCTTCAGATGCAAAGTGAGTCAGCATCCCATTTCAGCATCACTTCCTTTGTGTTCATACGGCGTTCTGTTCGTGTTGCTATTTACAGTAAATAAGCTATTTATATAAAAATAAATAAATAATGTACAGGCAAGGCTCGGAGATATCACAGGTTCAGTTCCAAACCACCACAGTAGAGCCAGCACCACAATAAAGCGAGCCACACAGATTTTTGGTTCCCCAGAACATAAAAGATAAGTTGTAAGTTTATACTATACTATCCTGCAGTCTATTAAGTGTACAAAAGCGTTTTGCCTAAAAAAAATGTGCATATCTTCATTTTAAAACACTTTATTGCTTAAAATAAAAAGGCAACAATCATATGAGCCTTCAGCAAGCTGTAATTGTTTTGCTGGTGGAGAATCTTGCCCTGCTGTTGATGGCTGCTGACTGATTCGGGTGGTCATTGCTGAAGGCTGAGGTGGCTGTGGAAATTTTTAAAAATAAGACAAAAGTGAAGTTTGCTGAATCAATTGCCTCTTCCTTTCACACACAAAAAAACATATACATCTGTAGCATGAAATGTTGTTCCATAGCATTTTGCATACAAAGGAACTTCTTTCAAAATTGGAGTCAATCCTCTCAAACCCTGAAGCTGCTTTACCAACTAAGTTTGTATAATGTTCTAAATCTCTTGGTGTCATTTCAACAACGTTCACAGCATCTTCACCAGGAGTAGATTCCATCTCCAAAAACCGTGTTCTTTGCTCATAAGAAGCTATTCCTCATCCACTCAAGTTTGATCATGAGGTTATAGCAATTTATCACATCTTCAGGCTCCACTTCTAATTCTAGTTCTCTTTCTATTTCCACCATATTCACAGTTACTTCCTCCACTGAAGGCTTGAACCCCTCAAAGTCATTCATGAGGGTTGGAATCAACTTCTTCCAAACTCCTGTTGATATTCTGAATGCCTCCCGTGAATCACAAATGTTCTTAATGGCAGCAATTATGGTGAATCTCTTCCAGAGTGTTTCCAGTTTACCTTGTCCAGACCCATCAGAAGAATCACTATCTATAGCAGCTATAGGTTTATGAGATGTATTTCTCCAATAATAAGATTTAACAGTCGAAATTACTCCTTGAGTCAGAAACTGCAGAGTGGATGTCGCATTAGCAGGCACAAAAACAATATTAATCTGGACATCTCCATCAAACTAGGTACATTGCCAATGAGCAGTTATATTTTGAAACGAATGTTTTTTTTTTCTGAGCAGTAGATATCAACAGTTGAAATACTCAGTAAACTATGTTGGATGTGCTATCATCCAAACTTTGTTGTCCCATTTCTAGAGCACAGGCACAGTAGATACAGCACAAGGGCCTTAGGAATTTCAGAATGGTAAATGAGCATTGACTTCAACTTAAAGTCACCAGCTGCATTAGCCACTGACAAAATTATTAGCAGCTTGGCCTTTGAAGCTTTGAAGCCAGGTACTGACTTCTCCTCGCTAGCCATGGAAGTCTTAGATATCATCTTCTTCTAACGTAAAGCTGTTTTGTGTGCACTGAAAATCTGTTGTATGCCGGGTGTGGTGGTTCATGCCTGCAATCCCAGCACTTGGGGAGGCCAAGGCAAGAGGACTGCCCGAGGCCAACAGTTCAAGACCAACTTAAGCAAAATAGCAGAAACTCTGCCTCTACTTAAAAGAAAGAAAGAAAGAAAGAAGGCAGGCAGGTAGGCAAGCATGTGGAAGGAAGGGAGAGAGGAAGGAAGGAAGAGGAAAGGGAAGGGAAAGGAAGAGAAAGGAAGGAGGGAGGGAAGGAAGGAGGGAGGAGAAATCTGTTCTTTAGTGTGGTCACCTTCATGAATGATTTTTGCTAGATCTTCGGATAACTTGCTACAGCGGTTTGATCTTCTATCCAGACCACTCAAACTTTCTCCATATCAGGAATAAGGCTGTTCTGCTTTCTTATCATCCATGTGTACACTGGAGCAGAACTTTTCATTTCCTTCAAGAACTTTTCCTTTGCATTCACAACTTGGCTACCTGTTTGGGGCAAGAGGCCTATCTTTCAGCCTAGCTCGGCCGTCAACATGCCTTCCTCGCTAAGCTTCATCATTTCTAGCTTTTGATTTAAAGCGAGAGATGTGTGAACTCTTCCTTTCAATTCAACACTTAGAGGCCATTTTAGGGTTATTAAATGACCTAATTTAAATATTGTTATGTCTCAAGGAACATGGAGGCCCAAGGAGAGGAAGAGTGATGGAATAATAGCTGATCAGTATTGTAGTCAAAACACACGCAACATTTACCAATTAAGTTTGCTGTCTTATTATGGGTGTGGTTTGTGGTCCCCCAAAGTAATTACAATAGTAACATCAAAGATAATTAATCAGAGAGGTTGGGAAGATGGCAGCCAAGCCAGTCAGACTATGTGAGTCCCCCTGTGAGTGAGTGACTGTATGGAAAATTTTGTGTACGTGCTGGTGAGCGAGTGGGTGTGTGAGTGGCTGACTGAGTGAGGGCTAGGGAGCTGGTGGCCAGGGCTCTCCTGGTGCAGTGGCTGGTGCCACAGCTGCTGGACTTGGACCCTAGTGACTCCCTGGACACAGAAGCCGAGCACCATTATTTTTTTTAACAGACAAAAGCAGCGGGGAGAAAATATCACCCAGGCTCTCGCTCACGGGTGCAGCAGGAGAGAGACTGTCGGCTGCTGGCTCTGCCTCACCACTTCAGCGCCTGGCAGGGCGCTGGCTGCAGGGGCTGTGGAGGGAGTCCAGAGGCAAAGTCCCACGGAAGAGGACAAGAGAGGCAGCCCACCACCATCTTGAAGGCGGGGCAGGAAAGTGCTCCGACTTGCTCACCACGGAGCAACAGACCCGATCTCTGTGATTGGTGGATCAACGACCCAGGGATT